>VMDO01036785.1:0-14847 GCA_007922755.1 Pedetes capensis
AAAACATTTGTGTTAAGTAAGACATACCAGGATCTATCCTTTGATTTATGTAAAACTCAGACCAACTTTCTCCAGTATGGGTGAAATATCATTTATTCATTCCTAATATCATTAGTTTAACATTAAAACTTTTAGTGCAAGAAATCATTTTCTATTTAGGTTGGTTTTCATTTGTTTCAATTTCTCCATTCTAGTAACCATTACATTTGTTTGTGTTACATGATTTGGTGATTTCAAGATAAAACAAAATTAGGTCATTTGAGAAACACCACATAAACTTTTTTGCAAAATTTTTCCTGATGGTGGTGTCCTTATTCATTTGAAAGAAAATATTTTTATTTTACACACACAGTTTCTCTAACACTCTCTGTCATTAAAGAATGTTTGAATAGAGAGGTTGAAACAAAGGAATTTGATGACAGTGTTAAGTTTCACGTGTTCATGTGTTATGAGTTGCCATAACTTCAGCTGTGGTACTTATGAGATGTGTGTACCTGTGGGATTAAAGGCATCTTCTATGAAAACTGAGTTTATCACCAAAAGTGACAGCAGCCAGTAGTCCAGTTTTTGATTCTCCCATTGGAACCACTAGGGGGCATGTCTGCCCATAAATCTAAGTTCAACAACTGAATTGACCTTGGAAGCCAAGCAAATAAAAACTTAATTTCAATGTGGTGGGATAGTCAATAATGGAACTGATTTAAGAGTTTAGTAAAATTTATTACAGATTCTTTCTGGATTAAATATTAGGTCAGGTTGATTTCTATGCACAGAAAAAATTAAGATAGAAAATAATTTTCACTTTACTAAGTTTCTCAGTAATAGTTGCTCAGAAAAGAAGCACATTTTATTTAATATGGAAGGGACTTGTGCAGCAGAATATTGCATTTTATTCATTTTATCTGTATAAAACGTGTATTTTTATAGGTGCACAAAGCTAGCTCCATTTGAATTTTCCTCTAGAGGGTTTGATTTGGGAAAATAATGATAATCTGAGTCATTTAATATTAACTTTAGTTTTATTTTATTAACAATGTCAAGGTTGGTGCTCATTCTAAATACAGCAATATCAACCAATAACGACAACAAAATATCAACTAAAATTTCATTCAGCGGAGAACAAAGCTCCTCAAATGTGCCCTTTCAATTGTACATTCTACTGTGTTGAACACCATGCACAGACCTTCCCATCCTCCAATAGCTACAATAACATGATTATTCAATAAATACCTCCTGTAAACATTCAGCTATTTCTTTATGTAATAAATAACTATTGATTAACTTTCACTAACTACTTGCTTGATTCTTTCATCATTGTTTCCTAATGATTTATGAGCACATTTTCCCTGATGATATTCTTAGGAAATTTTAATTACATCATTCCTTCCTCTTTTAATTGGTATGGATATTTTAAAACAGTGATATTAATTCTTCATGCTCTAAAGGCCTACCTGTCCTCAGAAAAAAGATGAAAAGGACTCCGAAATAATGGGCGGTGAATGGGAGGATACAAAGGGGTAGAATAAGAAAAAGAGTAGGCATGACTACAGAAGTTCCATTTTATGCTAATCAATATGAGTATGAAATTGTACTTTCCATTTGAGATTCATTGATGTGTCAGTTAGCTACCAAGAATTTCTACATGATCTTTCATTTAGTCATCTTTGAACAAATAATTGGCAAAATTCTTGGAGATAAGGTTGCAATTTATGATGTCAATACAAGGAGGGAGAATTGATGTCCACTTAGCACCAAATGTGTTTCATACATTTCAAAAATACATAATGTAAACATTGTTAGAAGTTGGGAGAGCTACCTTAGTTTACATATAAGGAAACTGAGACTTAGATTAAGTTACTTGGACAAATTTATAAAATAAATGGTTTGGACTTCCAAATTGTTTAAGCTCACTTCAGATGCCATGTCCTTTCATTTAAACCTAATCTAACTGGCCAATATGAGAATTTATAAATTTGAATTTCTAATACCATTGCACTCACATATTTGACCATTGCTATTCAAAATGTGGTCTAAACCCCTAGTTAGCAATATCACCTGGTAACTAGCTAGACATGCAAATTTGGGGGGCCCATGGCAGAACTAGTTAATTAGAAAATTTATTATAGTGAGTTTGGCAGGTTATTTGTAAGTACATCAGAGTTTGAGAAGTGCTATTTTATACAAGTTTGCTGGAAAAGTCAGTTTATGGTTCTTGAAAATTTGTAAGGTAATGATGAAGACTCCTTCTGAAGAAATTTTTATTTATAGATGCTTTGTATGTTTAATATATATTGATGGAAATAATTCAAATAATTCTAATATAGTATCTCTGCTTTAAAATCTGGTTAATCGCATACCCACCATTTTTATCTCTATTAGGTATTTTCCTTATTGTTATTACAGCTATGAAGTAGAGAAAATGTACAAAACTTTATAGCTCATAGGAGGTTATTTCATTTACAACTTCTCATGAAGTCTAATGGCACTTCACTGAATAATTTTATAGAATAAGTAGTAAAGAACCTCAACTATAATTTGTCTTGAGGTTTATTTTGATCTGTACATCTACCTGTGAAATTAGTGGCAATAGATTTATTTGTCCATGACTTAAAAGCAATTGAAAATGCCCATGGGCTTATTAATGAATACTAAAGATATATTTGATTCTTTCTAAAAATTTTTGGACAAAACTTGAAGGTTGAAATCCCATTATAATTTTATAAACTTAAGGGTATTTATGTTTCTTCAAACTTAACCTATTAATGTAAGGATCATCTGCTGTTTTTGTTACTCTTTTAGTCTCATGTGTTTGTCAGCTTGTCATGTTGTGGGGGCTTTTGTGTTGCTATGATGCTGAAAGCTATGCCACCTATATCTCAGATATCAGCAGGGCCACCCACGGTGGACAGGTTTCAGCTGAGCTTCCAGATCAAAACAGACTATGAAGAAGAACCCATCAGCCCACCCCCAAAACAATTAGCCAATGAAAACCTTATGTATAGCAGAGAAACACTGTCAAATATAGTGCCAGAAAATGAGCCTCCTACATTGGAAGGTATTCAAAAGATGACTAGGGAAGAGTTGCCTCCTCAAAGAAGAGTTCACCTTAATAACGGGGATGGAATAAAATCTGTGGGACCTCCATCTGCGTATATGGTACAACTGAGAGTGAGAAGAAACACTGGTTGTAACAATGGGCTCAAACGTAAAAAAGATAGCATGCATGGCAGTGACTGGTAATGTTTTGTTCAGTTGTACATAGAGTCAGTATGAATCAGACCCTACTGGACAGCACCTGACAATAACAAGAACGTTTAGTCTATTTATGATTGAATAACACTATTGACCTTTCTGTTAAGATATCCAACTTCTCCCACTTCTTACCACAAAATATCTTTTGTGCTCTTATACTTGAGATATTTTTATTATGTCTCTTTATATAATGTTCTTAGTTGTTCTTGTTATGATCATACACACACATACATACACACATATCTCAGCCTACTAGATTCCATGGCAATACTTGAAGTGTAGACTCTATTCCATTTGGATTTCTAAAACTTCCCAACTTTAAAATAAAATTATATTAAGTATTTCCTCTGCACACATTGAGTATCACGTAAGATGGAGTTTTAATTTTTGCTTCAAACATGAAGGATTACAAAATAAATTAGTAAGGTTAAATATAATATATTATATTTATATGTATTTTTTCCATCTTGCTGTAGTTTGGATCTGGACTGGCCCTAGAGTCCTATATATTTAAAGCTTGGTAGCCATTCTGTGAAGCTACTGGGAGGTTATTGAAATTTTAAGAAGTGAAACCTAGTAGCAGAAAGTTAGGTCACTGGAAGTGTGTCTTTAAAGAGGTTATTAAGACCCTGGCCCCTTCTTGTCTCTTTCTTTTTGCTTCTGGGCCACCATGAAGTGTGAATCTTCTTCTGACACACAATTCTATCATGATGTACTGCCTGATCACAAGCCCAAAACAATGGGCTGAGTGATCATAGGCTGAGACCTCTGAAACTGTGAGTCAAAATAAGCCTTTCCTCATTTTAATTTGTTTATCTCAGACAATTTGTCACAGTAACAGATAGCAGATTAATACATAGTTCATTCTGGGTTTTTTTTTATGTCTTTTTTTTCCCAAAGGATGAAATCTTTATTATCATTATTCATTTATTTGAAGAAGTTGCCCTAGTCATCCTTTAAGGGTTGCTCTGACAGCAACAAATTCTTTCATAAACTATAGAGTTCATGATTGGTAGTTCTTTTACTTCAGTGCTTGAAATAGTTGTTCCATTTCCTCTGGTCTGCCATGATTTCAGATTTAAAAATACTGTTATTCACATTGTTCTTCCTCTATTGATAATGCATTGTTTCTGTCTGGTTTCTTTCAATTTTTTTAAAAAAAATAATTTTTATGCTAAATGATGTTAATCCAACATAAAGTCATCCATTTTGAAGTGAATGATTCAGGAGCATTTAGTACATTCATAATGTTGCAAAGCCCCTAACTCTATTTTGGCCCCAAATATTTCCAATACCTTAAATACCCATAAGCAGTTATTTTCCATTATCCCTTTGCTACAGCCCCTGGCAAGCATTAATATAGTTTCTGTTTACATAAATTTACCTATTCTTGATTTTCATATAAATGGAACCATTAAATATTTGAGCTCTTAATGTCTTCTTTTATTTTCTACATTTTTGGAAGAGAATTTACTGTGTTGGCAGGATTGTTATTTCCCAACCCAATATGCTCATGACCTGGCTATGTTACTATGATTATTTAAATAAGAGAAGCTTGCCAGAATTTCAGTCAGGGACAATACACTTCATCTCTAGATGTTTAATTAGTTGGCATTCCAAAGCCATTGAATTCTCTTGCATCATCTCCCTAAACTACAGCATTGTTTTCCACTTTACATCTACTGTATCATCTTTGCCTTCTACAGATGTGAAAAATACCATGTGAAACTAAAATAACAATCTAATAAATGAATGTATCTGTGAAGGGAAATATATAAAAAAAATCTACTGGTTAGAAGAAATGCTTATTTTTGCAGTACTAGAGGGCTGAATCCAGAGCTTAACCCATGCCAGGCAAATGCTCTAAACTGAGCCACATCCTCAGGCTTCCCTTTATGTTATTTTTTTAAACTTCAAGATAAGGTCTTACTAAACTGTGCAAGGTGTGTCTGAACTTGAACTCTTGGATTTTCCTGTTTCAGACTATAGAAACACTAAGATTATAGACATTTGCTACATGCTTGGCATAAAAGAAATGTATTTTTATAATCTCACTCAAAGTAATGAAACATGCCCAGCTTTTCTTCTTTATTTGTTCTAAATTAAAATTAAACTATTGCCAGGTGCCTTGGCGCATATCTGTAATCCCAGCAATTTGGGAGGCAGACACAGGAGAATCACAGGTTGGAGGCCAGATGCAGTATGCATAATTTAGCAAGACCTTGTCTCAAGGTAGAAAGTAAAATATGGGCTAGGGGTGCAGTTCATTGGTAGAAGACATGCAAAGCATGCTTGCAGCCCTGAGTTCCACCACTCAGTACTACATAAATAAATAAATAAAACTACTGTGTTTATTGAAGAAATTTTAAAGTTTGACTCCTTGGTCACGATAAAAAAACAGATTATACTTGGGAACTTGAGGCTACTATAAGAATTGGAGTTCAGGTAAAAGACTTCTTAAGTTTTGTATTATGCAAGTGAAAGCTGTGCCATTCTTCTGCACAAGAATTTCCAGAAAAGTAACTTTGAATTTTTAACATGAAAATTACTGGCAAGAAACTGTTATGTAAAATTTAGACTTTAAATTAAGAAAATGTACAATTTGCCCTAATAAAGTAATGGAGATGTATTAGTCCATATGCTATTTTTATTACAAAATATTTTAGGCTATTGTTGCTGCTAGGTGCCATCAAGTCAGGTCCAACTCATAGTAACCCTATATACAACAGAATGAAACACTCCTTGACACTGTGGTGAGGCACACAATCTTTTTTATGTTTAAGCTAATTGTTGCAGTCACTGTGTCAATCCATCTAGTTGAGGGTCTTCCTTTTTTTCTTTAACTCACTGTTCTCCCAAACATAATATATCATTCTCCAGCAATTGGCCCCTCCTGACAATATGTCCAAAATGCATCAGAGGCAGTCTGGGCATTCTAGCTTCCAAGGCGCACTCTGGTTGCATTTCTTCTAGGACAGATCTGTTGGTTCTTTTGTGAGTCCATGGCATGTTCAATGTTCATTTCAAGCATCATAATTCAAAGGCATCAATTCTTCTCCTGTCTTCCTTATTCAACGTCCAGCTTTCACAAGCATATGATGCAACTGAAAATACTGTGGCATGTGTCAGGTGCACCTTCTTCTTCAATATAGCTACTTTTCAACACTTTACAGAAGTCTTTAGCAACAGCTTTTCCCAATGCAATGTGTCTTTTGATTTCTTGACTGCTGGCTTTGTGGGTGCTGATTAGAAAAATAAGTAAAGCAAAATCTTGGAAAATTTCAATCTTTACTCCATTTATCATGAAGTTGTTACTGACTCAGTTGTAAGGATTTTTGTTTTGTTGATGTTGAGGCACAGTCTATACTGAGGTCTTTGTTCATTGATCCTCATCAGTAAATGCTTCAAATCTTCACTTTCAGCTAACAAAGATATGTCATCTGCACCACACAGGTTGTTAATGAATCCTCCTCTAATCCTGATGCTGTGTTCTTCTTCATAAAGTTCAACTACTCAGATTACTTGCTTAGTATAGAGAGTGAAGAAGTAAGAAAACAAATTTATTTAGCTCACAGTGTTTGGAGCTGAAAGTCCAGAATAGATTGGTGTAAACTCTGGGAAGGTCCATCTGGTTGTGTCACATCATGGTATGTGATATCCTGGCAGGAATGAATGAAAGAGGGAAGGATCACATGGGGAGATAGTAAGCAAGATATCATGGAGGGGCCAGTCTTGGTCTTTCAAAACAAATCTAACAAGATCTAGCTCATGTCCTGCAAAAACTACACAGTCCCCTCCAGTAACACAAATCCCCAAAACACCATTACATTGCACCATGCCCTACCACATTTTTTTTTTGCATGCTGGGGATCAAAACCAGTACCTTGTGGATGTCTGCCCTGGCTAGCAAATCACATTATGTTTGAACACCATCATATTGAAAAATATTCAAAACCATGAACCCTTGGGAGATACACTCAAACCAAAAGAATTATAGCATTCCATGCCTATACCCCAAGGTTTGTGTCTGTCTCACAATGCAAAATACATTCATTCCATTCCTAATAATCCCAAATTATTAGCTCCAGCATTATTCAAAAGTAAATGTCCAAGCAGGACACCATAGCACACTCCTATAATCCCATTGACCCAGGAGGTAAAGGCAAGAGGATCATAATTGTGATCCCAAAGGCAGCTTGTGAAACCTAGTGAGACCCTGTCTCTAAATAAATAAATGAATGAATAAATAAATAAGTAAATAAATAAATTGGATTGGGTGCATGACTTAGTGGTAGAGCACTCACCAAGCATGTTAAAGGCCCTGAGTTCAACCTTAAGTACTTGAAAAAGTTTATCTAAAAGATATAATAATGAAAGTAAATATTCCTATTTCAAAAGGGAGAGATAGGGAAGTAGAAGAGAGTAACTGGCTCTTGCAAGAATAAAATACAGCAGAACAGGTATTAGATGTTAGGGTAACTTGTATGGTGTCCTTCTGTGCAGAGGTTAGACCTCCAAGGCCCCAGACAACCCTATGCCCAAAACTTTGCTAGTTGCAAATGGCTGTTCTCTCAGCTTGCACATTGATTTCTATGGATATCCCAGCTGGGAAGGACATTCTACCCTTTGCTCTACATTTATGGGGTCTAGGCTAGGGCTATCCTTCCTTGGCTCCAGTAGGCATCACACCAAGGAGGCTTTTCTATGGAAGCTCTGCTTCTCCAGCAAACTTCTACATGGCCTCCTAAGCTTTCCTTTGAAATTTCAGTGCAAGCCATCATGACTTCATAACTTACATTCTGCACATCTGAAAAATCAGAAACATGTGGATGCCACCAAGATATTCCCCTGGTATGAGGTTTCCTGGCCATGCTTTAGCCATAACTTCAGTTCCTTGGTATTTTGAAAGAAAACAAGAAGGAAAATCTGGGGCTGCCCAGAGCAGCTTGCTCATGGAGAGCTCAGAGTTCCCTAAAATCATTGTACTCGTTTAGAACTCTGGTCCTCTGATAGGAAGGGGTGGCCTTAGAAATTTCTGAGATGCTTTCCATACTTTTTTCTTCTTGTATTTCTGATTAGCACATACCTACTTTCATCTATGTTAATCGCTTTAGCAAACAAATGATCAGCATACCCTATTTTTGTTCTCCCAAATATATGTTTTTGCTTTTTCCCTAGAAAGGCTGTGAATTTTTCAAATCTTTCCTCCTCAATTCCTTTTGCTCTGGAGTAGATTTCAAGCAGCCCCACATAGCCCCTTTTTCATTTTATTTCAAAATTTCTTTCACCAGATATCTGAGATCATCATTTTAAATTCAGCTTTCCATAAAGCTGTAGGCCATGGATCCAGTTGACCCAAGTTCTTTGCAATGATACTCCATTGCATCAAGGGTAGTCTTTACTCCAATTTCTAATCATACCCTTATTTCCCTGTGACACTAGTTCTGTAGTGTCTTCCTCTTTTTGGTCTTCATCAAAATCACTTGAAACTCTCTTCTTACCATATTCTAGGTTTTCTCTAGCCTACTCTTCCAGATACCAAACACTATCCATTACTCAATTGCAAAAACACTTCTACATTTTTAAGTATCATTATATCAATAGCCCTAATCCTTGGTACAGTTTTTTGTGTGTTGGTTTATTTTCTGCTATCATAACAAAATTGCAAAGTCTGGGTCATATTAACAGAAAATATGTTTATTTACCTCATAATTTTGGAGGTTGAAAGTCCAAAAAATGTAATGACAGCTCTAGTGAGGGTACCTCTGACTAAATCACATTCATGGCAGATGTCACGATGGTGGGAACACATGCAGAAGGATGATCCTGTCCATGAGGAGAGTACTTTGTGAGACAGTAAGCCAGACAAGGAGCAGAAGATCTTGCTCATTTACAACAATCTTCTAAAGAGACCTAGCCAACACCGGAGAACAACTTCCTTAAAATCTTCCAAGGATAGCACCATCCATGCCATTAAGCTACTAGAATTAAGCATCACCTATTAAAGGTTCCATATCTCTTTTCAAAACTGCTATGGTAAAGAACAAATTTCCAACATGTGAAATCATGGGGATACAGTCAACTCAAGTACCAAACATAGTAAGCGAAACATCTCTTCTTGTTTTAATAATGATTATAGATAGACATAATAGATTGACACTCTTTTCCCTTTTATTAACAAAATAGAATGCCAAAAGAAGCCTTAAATAGAAAGTTCATTTACATCATAAAATTTTTCTTTGCTAGTCACTTTCATATTACAAAATCTGAACTTTAGTAAAAGTAGCATTAGGAAGATTTCTAGTTTATGATAAAATGAAACAATTGTTTTCTTTTCTTACATGAATAAGACAAATGCTCAGTAAAGAACCAGTAGTAAAGAACTAAATGCAAATGTCAATTTTCAGAGTCTCTTAGGTGACCATAAATCAGTAATCATCCAACTTTCATATTCATAGCATAGTAAGAATTTAAAAGTATGTTAGGGGCGGTGGCACATGCCTGTAATCCTAGTGGCTCAGGAGGCGGAGGCAGGAGGATGGCAAGTTCAAGATCAGAGGCAGTCTGTGTAATTTAGTGAGATCCTGTCTCAAAAAGTAAAAAATTGGGCTGAGGGTGCAGCTCAGCGGTCCCGAACTTGCAGAGCATGCAAGTGTGAGGCCCTGGGTTGAACGCCCAGTACCACCAAAAAAAAAAAAAAAAAAAAAAGGAATTTAAAGTTATGATGATACTATGAGGCACTTCATGAATCTAAAATGTCTTATGGATCATAACATGCTTATATTTATTGTAGCTGTAGTGTTGAGTCTACTGAAATGGTTTCTAATTTTATCAATTGCATGCTCTTTTGGATAAATAGAATTGTAATACTTGCCAAGAAAATTCTCCCTGAGCTACCTGTAAAATTAACGTAAAAGGAGTTCTACATATTCTCATTGGGTTAAAATATCAGAAAGAGTTTTCTGATATGGTCAGAAGGTGATGCAATCTTTTGCTGTTCTCAAAGGTTTAGTTCCTTTTTTTTCTCTGAAAATCAGGCATCTCTTTCAACTCCTAAAGGAACTCACATTTGTACCTTAGGATACTTATGCTAGTAGCATATCAGAAGCCAGAAAAAAGGCATGCCCTGAAATTTACTTTGCATCAGAATTTTTCAGGCAATGTGAATGAATCCCTAACTAGTCCTCTCTTTCTATTTAAATGAGATTCCAATTATCAACAATATTTCCAATGTACCATATCCAAATGTGCCCTTGAGTTACTTGAAGAATTTGAATATAGGCTCACACCCAGAGGCAATACCCACCATTTGTTGAACTATTATTATGTCCCAACAATCTATGCATGATACAGTTATCCTGCTTGTATATCTATCAATGTCAGAGAAAATTGAATCGTTGATGCAAGTGATAAACTTTAGAACCAATAAAAGAATACAAAGAGAATGAATATGAGGAGGAAAAGGGAATAAGGTCCAAGGATCAAGGAGATAGATTATAGTATAGTACATAGTATAGTATATTTGTCAAATAATAGTAATTATTGAAGAAGATATAAAAATGGATAACATAATCAAAAAATAAAGGTATCATTATATACTAAGACATACATTAGGTAAAAAGAATTAATCAGTAGAAATCTACACTACTAGGCTGTGGTTCCAGGATATTTTTGATGTGTAATTCAAGGATGCCACAAGACATGCTAGGGTAAAACCTGTGGGAAAGGATAAATAGTAAGAAGATAAGATGACAAAAATGGACAGAAATCTTAAGAGTGATACTTCATCCCAATAACTTTAGCCAGGGTACATGTAGAACAAGGAAAGACTGTATACTAAACCTATCTTGACCAAATATGGAGAATGAATGGACACATAAGAAAACACTTCATATGGCAAGATAACAATTGTAGGAGTAAGAGAGCCCCACATTTAAAATACTGTCACTGGCACTTGGTACCAAAGAGAACTTGGAAATTTACTTACCACTTTTAGATTTCTACCTAGATATTTTCATTTTCTCATAGTTTAGGATTGAATCGAGGGCCTTGTACACACTTTACAATTGCTCAAGAACTAGGCTGCACCTCTAGCCCATTTTTTTATTTTGAATCAGGGTCTTGCTAAGTTAAGCAGGCTGCCACTGACCTCAAACTTTCACAAGTTTCATAATTCCTCATGTCTCTGCCTTTCCAGAGTCCCTTGATTACAGGTGTGTGCCATTGTGCCCAGCTTTATGCCTAAATTTCTGATTATATGTGTATAAAATGCAAATAATACTGGAATAGCAGCAGTTTTGCAGATATTTCAGGGGTTCCTGAATGCCTGATGCAAGGCACGTGCCTTTGTTTCACCTAACTGAAAACTCTCCAGTGCAGAAAAGTAGCTAAAAAGAAGGTACTCCTTGAGCATATTGAAAATCAAGTGAAAAATCAAATGAAACCACATGGAACAAAAGATTACAGTAGAGATAAATGACAAACATGATGAAAACCTATTAGAAATGCTGATTGTAAGGGTTATTTTGAAGAATAAAGGCTTTGAAAAGTTCTCAAGTTGTAATAGGAAATCTAGAATGCCAAACTATTATTTATTTTTTTTATTTTTCATTTTTTGCGGTACTGGGGATTGAACCCAGGGCCTCGTGCTTGCATACTCTGCAAGTGCTGGACCACTGGGCTGCACCCTCAGCCCCTTTTCTTACATTTTTGAGACAGGGTCTCCCAAATTACGCAGACTGCCTCTGGTCTTGAACTTGCGATCCTCCTGCCCCCGCCTCCTGGCAATGCCAAACTAATTTGAAAGTCAAGAAGAGTTGTTAGAAAAGATCAAATATGACTTTAAAATTTCACCTATATCTGATTTAGGCTCATAGCAGGCAAGAAGTGAAGTCCAAAGTAGGACATGCCTAAGACTTGGAGAAGTGTTCCAAACGGACATTCTGTTAAGATTAGAAAAGTTTTTTCTTTCTTTTCTTTTTTCTTTCTTTGCTTTTCTTTCATTTTCTTTCTCCTCCTTTTTCTCCTCCTCCTTTTCTTCTGTTCCTCTTCCTTCTCTTCTTCCTCCTCCCCTCCTTTTTTCTAATTTTTCTTCTTAGCATTTATGTAGATATCTTTCAAACCCCAAGCTAAAAGGACAAAAACTTCAGAAACTAAATATTACAAGAATATACTCTCAAAATTGTGGTTTTAAGTCATTAAACAAGCAAAAACTACAACTCACTGCAAGCAACAACAATCTCTGAGGAAAGAAAAGAGTTTAATGCTCCAAAGTACAAAATTTTAGTATGAAAACTTCCAATTGACAACAAAAATGTGAAGTCTACAAAGAAACAAAATAGTCTAGGATAATCACAGGAAGATAAGTCATTAACAAAAATTTTCTCTGAAGAAATAAGGATGTTGACATTACCAGCAATTGGTAGAGCGCTGCACTGCACTCTCTGAGGATCCAGGTTCAATCCTCAGCACTGCAAAAATGGGAGAGGAATGTGGCAATCCACTCCTGAAGCAATCTGGAAACAATTAGCTATTGAAAACCCATGAGGGTCCCTATGGGTTGGACACAACTCAAAGGTACCTAACCAACAATGATCCATTTTAAATATGCTCAAATGGATTAGTGAAATGAAGGAAATTGTTGTTATGGGCCGTTGAGTCATGTCTGACACATAGTGATTCTCATACGGTTTGCAATGGCTGATTATTTCAGGATTGCTTCATGAGTGGATTGCCAAGCCCTTCTTCCATTTTTGTGGTGCTGGGAATCGAACTTCGGACCTCAGAGACTGCAGAGCAGCACTGTACCAACTAAGCTAAATCCCAGCCCGTGAAGGAAAAAGTAATACCAAAGAACCCAAGAAACATAATTTAAACCAGTGTATCATATCAAGAAAAGCCTAAAACAAAGTGAAACAAATAGAAATACCAGAGATCAAATGCACAATTATAAAAATGAAAAAAAAATTAAAGGCTTTTGACATTAGTTTTGATCAGACACAAGAAAGAAGCAGCAAATTTGAAAAGTAAATTGAAATTATCCCATGTGATGAGCAGTACAAAAAACAGTGAGGTGAAATGAACCAAAACTTAGAAATAAGTAAGACACTACCACTCATACTAACATACATAGTGAGAGTCTCAGAGGACATAAGAGAGAGAATAGAATAGAAAAATGTATGAGGAAATAATGGTTAATTTCCCAAATATGCTAGAAACATTATTTTAAGTATCTAAAAAACTGAATAAATTCAAGTAGGATGATTACAAAAAGATGCACACAAAAGAACATTATAATCAAACCACTGAAACCTAAATAAAAAGAACATCTTGAAATGAGAAATAGAAAAGTTATTTGTCAGATACCAGGGAATATCAATGAGATTGGCAGTTGATTTCTCTTCCAAAACTATGAAGTCCAGAAAGCAAAAAGAAGAAAAATTGAAATTCTTAAAAGATAAAAAAAAACAAGAATTCTATACTGAGTAAAAATATCCTTTAAAAATTAAGGACAGCCTGATACTTTCGTGAACACATGTAATCCTACTGACTCAGGAGGCTAAGTAAAAGGAGTACGAGTTCAAGACCAGAGACAGCTCATACAACTTAACAAGATTTTGTCTCAAAATGAAAATAAATACCTATATAAATAAATAGAGGGATGCATCTCAATAGTAGAGTGCTTGCCTCTTGCATGAGGCCTTGGGTTCAAACTCCCAGTAATGAAAAAAAGTGAAGGAGAAATATAGACAAAAAGGAAGTGGAAAGAATTTGTCACTATAGACATGCTGTACAAAAATAGTAAAGACACTCCTACAGGCTGAAATGGAAGAACAAAAGAGTAAAGCTATATGCAGGTATTTCTATTTGTTTATGTGCAGAAATAAAATGAAGTAAATAGTATTGTATTTTTGGCTTAGAGCTCTCCTGTTATATATCATAATTTAAAAATAAATTCATAAAATTCATAACAATAAGTCCGTGAGAATGACAAAGCAGCACACAAATACATAATTCTTAATGGCAACAACAATGTGTGGGTAAAAGATATAATGGTAGAATTTTTATATGTTATTGAAGTTGTTATTGTCATTGTTAGGTGATGTTGAGTTGAGTCTAACTCATAGCAACCTTCATAGGGTTTTCAATGGCTGATTTTTTTGAGATTGTTTGGGGACTGGATTGTCACATCCTTCTCCTGTTTTTTCTGTGCCAGAGATTGAAGCTGGGTCTTCAGATAGTACAGAGCAGCACTCTACCAATTGAGCTAAACCCCAACCCTCCCAAGTAAATAGTAACTGAAAAGCAACTAAATTATGAGTACTACTATAACACAAAATAGATTTTAAGTAAAATATGTTGTTAAAAGAGAACAAGAAGTAGAATACATATTGATAAAAGTATCTACTTATCAACATTATTAACAACTATAAACAAGAAATAATGTTGTTGTTGTTGCTGTTAAGTGCCATGGAGTCAATTCCAACTCATAGTGACCCTATATAAAACAGAATAAACACTTCCTGACACTGCCATGCCTAGCACTATGTCAGCGCTTCTCTGCTATTCATAGAGTTTTCAGTGACTAATCATTTC
>VMDO01036786.1:0-14842 GCA_007922755.1 Pedetes capensis
TTTTTTTTTTTTTTTTTTTTTTTTACTTTTTTGAGACAGGGTCTCACTAAGTTACGCAGACTGACTCTGGTCTTGAACTTTTGATCCTCCTGCCTCCACCTCCCTTGCCTGGTGCCTCACAATCCCCTTTGAAAGCACACCCCCAATGACCTAAAACCTCCCATTGGTCCCCACCTCTTAAAGGTTCCACTACCTTCCAATAGCACTAAGCTGAGGATCGTGCCTTTAATACACAGGGCTTTGGAGGACATTACACATCCAAACTATATCAACGGGTAAAGATTAAGCTCACTGTGACATATCATTTCTATACAGTGAAACATATTTGTAAGTGCAAAATACATCTATATTTCTATCAACATTCCAGTGTGACTTAGAATTTTGAAATGAGTCTTTAGATTTTTTCATTGACTTCCATCTTGGAATTTTGGAATCCAATTTCTTAGAAACGCACTCTAGATGAGTATGTAGTTCAGACATGAAGAACTCAATTTGGCTTTGACTATCACAACCAGAGCATTGTTTTAAAAGGGAAAAGAGGAGTTGACGCTGCTCTCTACCTTCTGAGATGTCATCTGAAGCCACAGATAGGGTCAGAAACAGAAGTGCAATTTCTAGCTTTAAGCAGGATACATCTGTGGCTCTGAACTACGAGAAAGGGCTGCCCTACGCAGGGCAAGGAAAACCAACACAGGATAAGGCTCCTTGCAGCCAAGCACCTCAGACATCTGAGGAACACAGCTCTGTAAAGCAGGCGGCTTACACCCGTGAGCAAAGCCAACGTTCCCTTGTTGGACTCAATAGAAGTGGGGTGTGCTTTGCGGCTGCGCTTGAAACATAAGAGAAGCAGATAAAGTGAGGTAAATGAGGAATCATACTCTTTCAGGAAGTGGGCTATAACTGGGGCACTGCCCACCTTCAGGGGGTTGGGTAGAGACAGGAAACAGATGGGCTCCAACCCGAGCAGGATCAGAACCCACAAGCAAGCTGCCTGTCATCCGAGACTGCGACACCTGAGCTTCTTCCTCAGCTCTCACCCCCAGGCAAGTGAGGGGTCCTTCACTTGAGCTTATTTTCATTTAATTTTTATTTTTTTCTGGTACTGGGGTGTTGACCCCAGGGCCTTGCACATGCTAGGCAAGCACTGAGCCACAACCCCAACCCATATTTTGCTTTTATCTTGAGACAGAGTCTTGCTAAATCACTCAGGCTGCCTTTGGCCTCGAACTCACGATCCTCCTGCCTTTGCCTCCTGAGTCACTGGGATTACAAGTGTACACCACACCAGCCTCCTGAGCTAGTTTTAGATGAGCAAGTTCATTATACGAAACAAGCTGAAAATAGACTGCAGATGCATTATAGCTTCACTTCAATGTGTCCTTAAAAGATCGTGACAATTGAAGGCCAACAAAGATGGGTTCAGATACAATTTGGCTACGTGTTTACATCAAACAATGAACGTATTCATTTCAAGCCACTTACCAAGCACTTCTGGGCTTCTCTAAGCTATAGGACTTTGCTTCCACCTGCCCTGGCAGCAAGGGCTGCTGTTTGTACTTGAAGGCAATAAACTTGTCATCCTTCAAAAATGTCATTGCCCAGGCTTTTGTGCTGAGTCAGACTGACCCACCCCACTGTTAGTGCAAAAGTCATACAGGGCTACAGCCCCTGCACAGCAAAGACCCTGGTCCTAATTGGCTCCCGTTCAACGCTGATGCTATGTGACCTCTGGATCAGGTGTTTTCAGACCTCACCCCTCCCTAGGTAGTCAGGTTTCTCAGGTCCATGGAAGTGTGGCTGTCACACTGGGCCACTGTGCTGGCACATTAATAGCTTGGCATTAGAGAGAACAGTATCAGAAGTATGGGGGAAGACTTGAGTAGCCTTTACATTGGATTCTGCAAAAACATTTAGCACATATTCACGGGGGGCCAGCTGTGGCCCACTGCAGCCCCACATAGGCAGTGGTTTCCGAATCTCAGGAAAGCCACAGAAGAAAAATACGATGATCCTTTTCGTTTCCATCATTCTGTTTTCAGAGATGATGCCTTCAACGTTTCCTTCATTTTTTTCTCTATGGAAAAGAAAGTGCTTTGTCTTCTGGCATTTCAACAGGTCATTTTACCCCCATGCTTTACCTTAAGCAGTTTTGCATTAAGAACTACCTGGGCACCGTGCCTCAGCTTCATGGCACAATTGTTACAGAACCATTCCAACTGTCCTGGCATTGGCTGATTGTGAAGTGACTACTTTACTCCACTTGGTAGTGTTTGGGAGTGATTCCGGGATGATTCTGCCACTGGTTACAGGGGGCTTTCTGTGAAAGGAGAAAATACCCAGAAAAACCTTTATAAAGCAAATGTATTCCTTCTGTTTGGGGACTTGCCCAGCTGTTCCAGGAAGAACACATGGGACTGGAAAGCAAGAGGTTAAAGAAGATATGAACTTATCAAGCTCCAAAACTCCCTGAGGGCTGTATTTCTCCAGTCCTGAGCTCAGCAGGTCTGGAGGCCCTGACTCCCAAAGGATAACACTTTTTCCAGGGGACAAAATGAGTCCTATTGGGTAATAAGCTGCAAAGACCTCTTTAAAGTATTGAAAACTAATGATTTCTCATTGAAGACAATGGTACGCCTGACTCATGCCTTGGTATTTTCAGTTGCATCATATGGTTGTGAAAGCTCAACATTGAATAAGGGAGACAGGAGAAGAAATGATGCTTTTGAATTATGGTGCTGGAGATAGATATTGAATATAATACCATGGACTGCCAAAAGAACCAACAGATCTGTCCTAGAAGAAGTGCAACCAGAGTGCTCCTTGGAAGCAAAGATGGCTAAACTATGTCTTACATATTTTGGATATGTAGTCAGGAGGAACCAGTCCCTGGAGAAGGACATCATGTTTGGAAGAGTGGCAGGTCAATGAAAAAAAGGAAGACCTTCAACTAGATGGATTGACACAGTATATGCAACAATGGGCTTAAACATAAATAAGATCGTGTGCCTAGCACAGAGTAGGGGAGTGTTTTGTTCTGTTGTATATAGGGTCACTAGGAGTCAGACCCAACTCAATGACACCTAACAACAACAACCACATAGGCATTTGGGGCTCCTTGTGTCTAAGGACCAGTAAGCAAGAAGAGCAGCCACCATCTTGCAGGGGTACATGATCCCGATCAGCAGGAAGAGGCTGGGTGCTATTACACAATCAGTGTAGGAAGGAATATGAATGTCACCAGGTGATCCACTTTAGCACTTCATGGTACTCTCTGGCACATCTATGGTGCTTTCTTGACAAGTGCAGCCACTCTACCTCAAGAAGGATTTGGTGACCAGGGACACAGACTATCCCAAGGACAAAGTCTGATCAACAGATCAAGTAAGCCACTAAGACCAGCAAAGATGGTGGCTGAGCATGGGGGAATCTAGGATGAAGAGTGCATGAGGAAGATCACGAATCCCAGTCATGGCTCTGAGCCAGGAAGCAGGGCTTGTAGTTCCTCCTTTTAACTTTTCCTTTTCAGTTTTTCCCAGGAGAGGTACAACAGAAATCTGGATGGCCTGTGTATTAGTCAGCTCTCATTGCTCTAGCAGAAAAACCAACCCAAACAAACTGATGGGAGAAGAGGCTTATTGGGAGCGCACAGTTAGAGAATCAGCCCATGATGGCATCAGGGCAGGCATGGCAGGCATGGCAGCAGTGGCAGCAGCAGGGTCTATGCCACATGACCTCATGGCATGGTGGACCAGGAACAGAGAGGGACCAGGGCTGTAAGTCTGGGTTAAAACCCCCAAAAAGCCTGCCCTCGGGGAGCTGCCTCTGCTAAAGACCCATCCCCCAAAGTTCCACAACTTCCCAGGGCAGTGCCACGCCACCACTTGGAGACTAAGCAACATGACTTTTGGGGGACAATTTAGGTCTGGGCCACAATAGTCTGTCTCTTGATGAATATGGAGAAACATATCTGAATAGTGATAAGACATACAGAAGTGAATACAGAGGTTCCAGAGGAAGGACCTGTCCCAGTGGCTGGGAGCTATTGCCAGACAGCCTTTTAGTGAGCAGCTGTGACAGTTGATCTTGATTGTCAGCTTGACTGGACTGCGAAGCACATAAGAGGTCAGTAAAGCATGCCATTGTGTGTTTCTGTGAAGGTATTTCCAGAAAGCATTAACTAAGGGGAGGGGAACGCACCCTAAATGTGAGTGGCACCATAGTTTTGGGACCCAGAGGGAATAAACAGGTAAAAAGAAGAGATCCCCCTAGCACAGGCGTACTCTCATTCTCTGCTTCCCATCTGCCATGATGTGAACTGCTCTGCTGGACACCATGATGGATGAAAACCTCAGAAAATGTAAGACAAAACAAATCACTCCTCCTTTAAGTTGTTTTGCTCAGATATTTGCCATAGTAATGTAAAACTGACTAACACACCATCCTATTCTGGTCTGCATCAGTTACAGAGCATTAACTTACCCAAGATGATGTCATTCTTAAGGTGGTCCAAGAGACAGAACATGATGAGAATACACAAGGTCAGCCAGGAAGGCCCTCTCAGGACAACGGTGATGTGCCACATATTGTCTGGAACACCCCAGTGGGGATCACTAAGGCTTTACCATGGCTATATTCTCATCTGTCTTTTCCATCTGCCCAATCCTGATTCTTTCCTTTTTCTTTCACAGATGTGAGCCCCAATTAATAACCTGCAACCCTAAATTGATCTGCCAGCTGCAATTTCAGCTCCTTTTTTTCCTCAAAAGAATATCTGTATACCAATCAGTTGGAATGAAGGCATAAGAATAACTTTGGTTATTTTTTGTTAGATGCCATTGAGTTGAGTCCAATTCATAGCAACCCTATGTACAACAGAACAAAGCACTACCTGACACTGTGCCGTGCCTGGCAATATTAGTGCTTCTCTGGACACCAGGGTGGTATGGCTGTAGATAGAATAACATTCAGTAAACCTTTATATATGAAACTAGCAAATGTTGGGACCTTTGTAACTCATAACTTGCCACATTCCTCAACACTGGTAATGATTCACCAGTGTGATGTCCCAAGATCCTTTCTACTTCCAGGTTGCACTATGATTTCCTTTTAAGGAACAGGAAGTATGAAGCAGGTTTAGAAAAGGGCCATTTGGAAAGCAGGAAGATAAGGCAAGCCCAGTCAGTAGTCCCATTACGTTGAGCTGCCCCTACAACATTCTTTGTGTCCATCTTCATCCAGGGACAAAACAAAAGAGGACTCAATTTGGAATGGGTGGAGCATGCTCTCCCTTGGACAGCCAAGACTTGCCCTCTGGGCTCCCTTTCAGAAACTCTCCAGAGGTGATCCTCCCCTTATCCTCATGTTCTTCAACAAGCTACCAAAAATTCATCAGACTTAAATTTTTAAAATTACACCCATATTCGAGCTCTGCTCCCCTCTTACACATTATCTTCATTGGACATCTGTTCCCAGATTTTCCCAGACGTAAATGCCAATGACAACTTCTTCTTCTATTTCTATTTCTCCTCCTCCTCCTCCTCCTCCTCCTTCTTCTATTTCATCATCATCATATTATTATTATTGTTGTTGTTGTTGTTGTTGTTATTTTCAATACTGGGAGGCTAAACTCAGGGCTTGGGGCACACTTTGCAAGCGCTCTACCACTGAACTGCACTCCCAAATCTTTTCATTTTTTATCATGAGTCAGGGTCTCGTGAAGTTGTGCAGGCTGCCTCTGGCCTCAAACCTGTGATCCTTCTGCCTCCACCTCCTAAGTCACTGCATGCCAATAATTTCTAATTTTACCTTTATGGGGTATTTATATTCCATTGTTAATTTTCATTTCAGAAGGTAGTTTATTTCCTATTTTAGAATTTTACATACTGGTTACATGTATACTACTTAGAATCTTGTACAAAAAAAGTCTTCTATAAAAAACATTTCCTGAAATTATCACCTACTATTATTCATCTATTTAATTATAAATTTAGTTATGGGTTACTGGCTTATTTAATGATTTCTTAATGATCCCCCTTGAATTCAGAAAGCAATTGTAGTTTTTTTTTCTAGTTGGGTAATTCCAAATAACCATTGTCTCTAGTCCGCTCTCATATTTCAAACCACACGTTCTTAAACCAGAGGGTTATTCCCTAACCAGGAACAGGAGAATCAAGATGAAGAATGTGGATTCCAGATAAATGTGGGATTTGGAAAATGATAATGATGACCTCAGGGAAAATAAAAGGCTTTGCTTCTATTTCCTCCACCTTCACTTGCCACTGCGTTTCAAGATAAGGCAGCAGTGCTGTGATGTCCACCTCACCATGCAAAAAGATCTCAGGCACCAGAGACTATCTCCTTATCTGTCGTTATGACCTTTAGCGACACACAATAAGTGCTGGTGAATTTCTTGACTTTTTCCCCTCACGGTTATTTTTTCTCCCCTTCTTTCCTTCCGTTCTTTCATTTCCTTTTTATCTAGACTTCTTCCTTGAGCAAAAACAACTCTTATTTCTATTTTTAAAAGAAGTTGAACATCAGAGTTTAATTTGTTTGCTTTTTCTGGAATTGTTGTTTCCTCTGCTCTTAAGACATTTTGCTGGGTGCGGTGGCTCATTCCTGTAATTCCACAGACTCCAGAGGCAGAGACATGAGGATTGCAGGTTCAAGATCAGAGGCAGCCTGTGTAACTTAGCAAGACCCTGTCTCAAGATCAAAAGGAAAAAAAAAAAAAAAAAAGACCAGAGGTGCAGCCCAATGCTAAGGCACTTGCAAAGTCTATGTGAGGCCCTGGGTTCAACTCTTAAGTACCCCAACCCTCCAAAAAGAAACACATTTTGTTTGTCTAATTATGCATATCGAGGCTGGGATTTAGCTCAGTTGGTAGAGCGCTGCTCTGCAGTCTCTGAGGTCCCAAGTTCTATTCCTAGCACTGCAAAATGGGAGAAGGATATGGCAACCCACTCCCAAGGCAATTCTGAAACAGTCAGCCATTGAAAACCCTGTGAGGGTCACTATGAGTCGGACTCAACTCGACAGCACCTAATAACAACAACAACAATGACGCATATCATTCCAGAAAGAAAGAAAATTGGAAACACTTTCTTTGTACCCTGATTGCAGCTGTCAGAGCCATAAAGTGACTTGTCTGTGTGTCTGTGCGCTGTCTGGAGTGGCAGAAGGGGATACACTGAACAACGATCACAGACTCAGAGTCTTAGGGTGGAAAGGACCTATAGGCCTTGCCAACTTATCCCATGCTTAAATCTTTCGTGTTAAACCCACAGTGGTAGAACTTCAGGATATGCTGTGGTTTAACATGGCTTATTCCCCCTAAAACTCATGTTGAAATTTGGTTGCCATTTTGGTGATGTTGGGAAGTAGGACCTTTAAACGATGACTAGTAGTTAAGAGAGATTAATACCGTTTTCATAGGAGTTGATTTGTTCTAACAAGATCAGGATCTGATAAAGCAAGTCTGCCCCTCCTGCTTTGTCTGTTCCTCCTGTATCCGCTTGCCCTTCCTTTCTGTCATGAGTCAAAGCAACATAAGATTCTCACAAGAAGCAAAGCATACCCTGGTGCCTTCATCTTGGACTTCCCAGCCTCCAGAACCATGAGTCAAGGTAAATTTCTATTCTTTATAAGTCATCCACTATCGGGTATTTTGTTATCTTGTTGTTGTTCGGTGCCATCAAGTCAGGTACAACTCATAGCGACCCTGTGTACAACAGAATGAAACCCTCCCTGATTCTGTGCCAGGCACACCAACTTTTTTTTGTTTAAGCCCATTGTTGCAGACACTGTGTTAATCCATCTAGTTGAGGCTCTTCCTTTTTTGTTGTTGTTGACCCACCACTCTCCAAAACATGATGCCCTTCTCCAGGGATTGGTCCCTCCTGACAACATGTCCAAAATACGTAAGATGCAATCTAGCTATCCTTGCTTCCAAGGAGCACTCTGGTTGCACTTCTTCTGGAGGGATATGTTGGTTCTTTTGGCAGTCTATGGTATATTCAATATTTGTATCCAGCACCATAATTCAAAAGCATCAATTCTTCTCCTGTCTCTCTTATTCAATGTCCAGCTTTCACAATGATATGATGCAAATGAAAATACCATGACATGCATCAGGTTTCCTCAATGAGACATATTTACTTTTCAACACTTTAAAGAGGTCTTATGCAACACCTTTTCCCAATGCAATATGTTGTTTGATTTCTTGACTGATGCTTCCATGGGTGTTGATTGTAGAACCAAGTAAAGCAAAATCTTGGACAACCTCAATCTTTTCTTTATTTTTCATGAAGTTCCATACTGACACAGTTGTAAGGATTTTTGTTTTGTTGGAGGTACAATCCATACTGAAGGCTGTGTTCTTTGATCTTCATCAGTAAAGGTTTCAAATCTTCAATTTCCGCAAGCAGAGTTGTGTCATCTGCATAACACAGGTTGTTAATGAGTCTTCCTCCCATCTTGATGCTGTGTTCTTCTTCATAAAGTCCAGCTTCTTGGATTATTTGCTCAGCATAGAGATTGAAGAGGTATGGTGAAAGGATACAGCCCTGATACATACCTTTCTTGACTTTAAATCAGGCAGTGTTTCCTTGTTCTGTTCAAACAACTGTCTCCTTGTTCATGTACAGATTCCTTATGAATACAATTAAGTGCTCTTATATTCCCATTTGTCATAATGTTATCCATAATTTGTTATGATCCACACAATCAAATGCCTTTGCACGGTCAATAAAACATAGATAGACATCTCTCTTGTACTCTGCTTTCAGCTGACATCCATCTGACATCAGCAATGATATCCTTGGTTCCATGCCCACTTCTGAATTTGGCTTGATTTTCTGGCAGTTCCCTGTGTATATACTGCTGTTGTCACTTTTGAATGATCTTTAGCAAAATTTTGCTTATATGTGATAATGATGATATTGTTTGATAATGTCCACATTAGGTTGGATACATTTTCTTGGGGATAGACACAAATATGGATCTCTTCCAGCAAGTTGGCCAAGTAGTGGTGTTCTGAATCTCTTGTCATAAACAAGTGAGCACTACCAATGCTACATCTGTTTTTTGAAACATCTCAATTGGTATTCCATCAACTCCTGGAGCCTTGTGGTGTTTTGCCAATTCCTTCAAGGTAGCTTCCACTTCATCCTTCAGTACCATTGGATCGTGATCACATGCAACCTCTAGAAATGGTTGGTCATCCACTAATTCTTTTTGGTATAATGACTCTGTGTATTCCTTCCATCTTTTTTTTTTTTTTTTTTTTTTTTGCAGTACTGGGGGATTGAACCCAGGGCCTCGCACCTGCCTGCTCTGCAAGTGCTGGACCACTGAGCTGCACCCTCAGCCCATTTTTTTTTTACTTTTTGAGACAGGGTCTCACCAAGTTACACAGACTGCCTCTGGTCTCGAACTTGTGATCCTCCCGCCTCCGCCTCCCGAGCCACTAGGATTACAGGTGTGCACCACCGTGCCTGGCTGCCCTTCCATCTTCTTTTGATGTTTCCTGTGTCATTTAATATTTTCCCTGTAGAATCCTTCAGTATTACCACTCAAGGCTTGCATTTTTTATTCAATTCTTTAAGTTTGAGGAAAACAGCATGTTCTTCTCTTTTGGTTTTCTATCTCCAGCTCTTTGCACATGCCATTATATTTGATTTTGTCTTCTCGAGCTGCCCTTTGAAATCTACTATTTAGTTCTTTAACTTCGCCATATCTTCCTTTTACTTTAGTTGCTTGACATTCAAGGACAAGTCTCAGGGTGTCTTTTGACATGTAATTTGGTCTTTTCTTTTTTTCCTGTCTTTTGAATAACCTTTTGCTATCCTCACAAATGATGTCTTTCATATCATGCCACAACTCATCTGTCTTTGATCATTAGTGTCTCATGTATCAAACCTATTCTTGAGGTGGTCTCTTAACCCAGATGGATATACTCAAGGTCATGCCTTGGCTATTGTACACTTATTCTAATATTCTTCAGTTTCAGTTTGAACCTACATATGAGCAGTTGATTATATGAGCCACAAGTGGCACCTGGTCTTGTTCTGAATTTTGATATTGAGATTTTCCATCATCTTTTTCCACAAATGTAGTCAATTTGATTCCTGTATGTAATTATCAATGCATCTTTTTTGTGTGTGTGTTGTACTGGGGGTTGAACCCAGAGCCTCACATTTGCATGCTTTGCAAGTGCTGTACCATTGAGCTTCACCCCCAGCCCATTTTTTACGTTTTGAGAAAAGGTCTCGCTAAATTACGCAGACTGCCTCTGGTCTTGAACTTGCAATCCTCTTGCCTCTACCTTCCAAATTGCTGGGATTACAGGTGTGTGCCTCTGTGCCCAGCTTATTGATGCATCTTGATTGCATGTTTAATCTATTTCAGATTGCAGAAGCTGGTAAAAATATTTCCTATATTCATTTTTGGCCTTAGTGGTGGGTGCATACATTTGAATAATAGTCACATTAACTGGCATTCCTTCTAGGCATATGGATATTATTCTATTACTGACAGCATTATACTTCAGGACAGATCTTGAGATGTCCTTTTGAATGATGAATGCAACCCCATTTCTCTTTAATCTTTCATTCCTGATGTAGTAGACCATATATTCATCTGATTAAAAATGGCCCTGCCAGTCCCTTATAGGGCTGATGGCTAGAATGTCCATGTTTATGCACTCTATTTCTTTTTGACAATTTCTACTTTTCCTAGATTCATACTAAGTACATTCCACATTCCAGTTATTAATGGATGTTTATGGTTGTTCCTTCTTATTTTGAGTCATGCCATATCAGGAAATGGAGGGCCCTGGGGCTTTACTACATTCTTGTCATTAAGGTCCACTCTACTTTGAGGAAGCAACTCTTCCCCAGTCATCTTTGAGTGTCTTCTGACAGGAGGGGCTAAGTTTCTGGCACTATATCTGACAGTGTTTCTTTGCTATTCATAAGGTTTTCAATGGCTAAGTTTTCAGGAATGGATTAGCCATATCCTCTTTAGTTCATCTTAGTCTAGAAGCTCAGCTGAAACCTATCCACCATGGGTGACCCTGCTGGTATCTGTAATACCAGTGGCATAGCTTTCAGCATCACAGCAACACTCAAGCCTTCACAGTATGGTAAACTGACTGACACATGAGGTATTTTGCTATAGCATCAGAAAACAGATGAAGACAGGATCCTAAGTAATTTCATGTCTCTCCCTTCTGAGTTTTGAACCTATCAAGAAATGAAAGAAGGAGGAACATAAGGGTTGAGGTAGTAGCTTTACTGGTGGTAAAGCTAGTTTGGAGTACAAGGTAGATTTGAGATTTTTTCAGTACTTGGGAATTGAACTCAGGGCCTCACACATACTTTGTACATGGCCTACCACTGGGCTGCCCACTGAGGCTATTTTTTTCAAATGTTTCTTGCTAAGTTACGTAGGCTGCCTCTGGCCTTAAACCTGTGATTCTCCTGCCTCAGCCTCCTGAGTAGCTAGGATAACCAGCGTGTCCCACTGTGCCCAGAGGGTTTGAGGTTTAAATGCAAGCCTAGGCTTGTGATCTATGTGGGGAAGAGTTAGGTGTCCAGCTGCTCTGTGTAGAGAAAGGCTTGCCTTGAACACTTTTCAAAGTGCAAAACATACAGACACACGCTCCTGTTAATTGTGGAAATTAGACCAATGCCACTAGACTTAACCCACTAGTCAGGCTTCCTGCTCAGGGGAAGGCCAGCAAGAGAGGAGAGAAGGTAACAATTTCTACCTAATACTTCCATCAGCCAGAAACTCACTATCCAGCCACTGCCCATACTCAGAAAATTGAGACTTCTAAAATTCATATAGTTGTAGCTTCTGCCTAATGCCTTTATATTTGAGGGCTTTTTAGTATAAGACTTATTGACCTTCTACTTAGTAGCTTTTTAAAAGACCTTTAGGGAAAAAAAAGGCTTTTAGATCTGCTTTTTTTGTCCCGTGGTACTGGTGGATTGAACTCAGGGCTTCAGGCATGCTAGGCAAGCGCTCTACCACTGAGCTATGCCCTAGCTTGCTTGCTTATTTATTTATTTATTTATTTATTTATTTAGAGATAAACTCTTGCTAAGTTGAGCAGGCTGCCCCTGGCCTCAAACTCCCCATCCTCCTCCCTCTGATCCTGAGTCACCGAGATTACAAATATGTGCCACAGTGCTCAGCTTTTAAGCATAGTTTCAACGCTATCACAGCTCATTTTCTCACAATTGAACATCTTTAGCTGTTCAGATGAGTAGTTTTAGGTTCACTTACCACCTTGGTCTGCACTTTATAAAATATTACAATAGTTATACTTTTTAAAAATCACATTCTTCCAGCACTCAGGAGGCTGAGGAAGGAGGATTGTGAGTTTGAGGCCAGTCTGGGCTTTGTAGTAAGTTCGGGGCCAGCCTGGTCTGGTCTACATGGTGAGAACCTGTCTCAAAAAACCTAAATAAATAAATAAATAAATAAAAACACAAAAAACTCTCTCTAAATAGAAACAGAAAAAAACTAATTATAACAAATAATATTAACATAATGAAATATTCCATTAAATTATTGAAGCAAAATCTCTCATTAAGATTCATGAATTAGACAGGGATGCCCGCTTTCAGCCCTGTCATTAAATTTTGTTTTGAGAAGTTCTGCCTAAGAAGACAGGAAAATGAAATAAATAGCATAAATCTTGAAAGTAAGACACAATTATGTTCATCTACAGATGATAAGGTGACACCATATTGGAAGAGAAACGGTTATGATTTATTAAAGATCTGTGACACTCTTTGAAGTTTTCTAGTTTTTGCTATACCCCAGGAGATTGTATTTCATAAGGAGGTATTAGGTGTTATTTAACTATATCTTCCCATAAAAAATTAAGAACCTTTCACTTTGGCAAAAATGAAAACCCAAGGTAAGAAGGAATTTGACTCAGATGTTTTTGGTACCATTAACCATTTATTACACAGCTATTTGGTTGCAGTTTTCTTTCTTGTCTTTCAAACCTCAACTCAGTTTGGACAGTCACATCACTCCATTATTCTACAGAGCTATCACATGTCTTGCCACATTTTATAATCACCATTTTTTGGGTTTTTCTTTGTTTGTTATGGACTTTTGAATGCCTAGTTCTTTCAGAATTATCTGTTCAGTCATTTAATTTCCTTTCCTCATTGGCATCATTGCTTGCAACTCTACCACCAAATTAAATACATTAGTTTCCCAATTTTCCCATGCCATCTTCCCTCTCCAAGTTTTCTGCCATCTAACTGTCCTTGCCTTTGTGTGAACTTTTTACAATACACCTTTCTATAGGTAAATGTATGTGTCTGACAGCTTCCAGGCTTTTCATAGTTATCAGAAATTCTTAGAAAATAGATAGATGGTCATGTTTTCCCCACATTCCTGATACTTCTACAACCACCCATTTTTTTTCTTTTCGGTTAGATTTCATAGAGCAAAAGTACTTAAAATATAATTCCACATATCAGCAACCTCAGCATCACCTGGAACTTTGTGGTAGTATAATTTACTGGGCTCAAGAAATGCCAGACCTAGGGATCCAGAAACTGCGGAGATGGGTACTGTTCATCTGTTTTAACTAGCCCCCTTGGTTCTGAAGCATCCTAACATTTGAGGGAAAAACATCAAAGGATAAATGCAAAGGGCAGTGTAGAGGATTACACCATTTATCTCATTTTAAATTTTTAATAACAAAATTTCTAAAAGATAACCCTTTATCCAGAATACAGTTAGCCTCTCTGCTCTGCAGTTTATGTTAAGAATGTAGTTTATATCTTCTGGTTCTATTTTTAGGGTGATAAGTTTTCACGCTGTTGTATATCTTCTTGACATGCTGCCATATGACTTCTATTCTAATAATCCTGCTTCTATCAATTCCATATTCTAATTGTAAGCACTTGGTTGAACTTCATGCAGCTATTTTCTGCATTCTTTACCTAGTGAACCAGCTATGATAAGTAGAAGAGGAGGAAAGTTTTTCTTGGTTTCAAAAGTGTTTGAAACATCTAGGTTAAATAATTGGCATAAAGTCTGTCTAGAAAGACTCGGGATTGGCTCAAAGATGGGACAGGTACCAAACGTTCAGAGGGATGCTTGCCTAGTCATCACCATCATTATTAATCAGAAGGCACTTGTATCAATGGCATCATGGAAAATGTGTTTTATAAAGACCTATAGCCTCATCTGCCTGTAGCCTTACCACTGTGGCATCTGATCCTGTCAGATCTCAGAAGCTAAGCAGGGTCAGGCCTGGTTAGTACTTGGATGGGAGACCACCTAAGAACACCAGGTGCTGTAGGCTTGGGAGAAGGACCCAGCAACCCACTCCCAAAAACAATCAGCCACTGAAAACCCTATGAATAGCAGAGAAGCACTGACAATATTGTTTTGCCTGTTGTATGTAGGGTTGCTATGAGTCAGACACCAACTCAAAAGCAGCTAACAATGATCACAATAATGTTACTCTATGGGAGAAGGATGTGGCAATCCACTCCCGAAGCAATCTTGAAACAACCAGCCATTGAAAACCCTATGAAGGTCCCTATGAGTCAGACACAACTCCACAGCACCTAACAACAACATTACTTTGAAAAATCAAACCATATGTCCTTCCTACTCTCACCTTCTAAATCTCAAATCTCAGTTACTATTTAAGCCATGCTTCTCAACAAAGACTCCAATTTAAAATGATCTGAGAATCTTTAAAAACTTACTGATGCCCCAGTCCAGCCCACATAGATTGAGTCTGCAACTCTAGGTGCAGAGCTTTACCTTGACATAAAAATGATGTTGAGTGTCCTTA
>VMDO01036787.1:0-14846 GCA_007922755.1 Pedetes capensis
AAGAACTGGTGAAACACAAGGCTCCAGGAATTGATGGGATACCAATAGAGATGTTTCAACAAACAGATGCAGCACTGGAGGTGTTAACATGTTTATGCCAACAGATTTGGAAAACAGCTACTTGGCCAACTGACTGGAAGAGATCCATATTTGTGCCTATTCCCAAAAAAGGGGATCCAACTGAATGTGCAAACTATCGAACAGTATCATTAATATCACACACCAGCAAAATTCTACTAAAGATCATTCAGAAGTGACTGCAGCAGTATATAGACAGGGAATTACCGGAAAATCAAGCGGGATTCAGAAGAGGGCGGGGAACCAGGGACATCATTGCTGATGTCAGGTGGATGTTAGCTGAAAGCAGAGAATATCAGAAAGATGTCTATCTATGTTTTCTTGACTATGCAAAGGCATTTGATTCTGTGGATCATAACAAATTATGGATAACACTTCAGAAAATGGGAATACCAGAACACCTAATTGTGCTCATGAGAAATCTGTATGTGAACCAGGAGGCAGTTGTTCGAATAGAACAAGGAAACACTGCCTGGTTTAAAGTTGAGAAAGGTATGTGTCAGGTCTGTATACTTTCACCATATCTCTTCAATTTATATGCTGAGCAAATAATCCGAGAAGCTGGACTTTATGAGGAAGAACAGGGCATCAAGATTGGAGGAAGACTCATTAACAACCTGCGTTGTGCAGATGACACCACTCTGCTTGCTGAAAGTGAAGAGGATTTAAAACATTTACTGATGAAGATCAAAGATCATAGCCTTCAAAATGGGTTACGACTAAACATCAACAAAACAAAAATCCTTACGACTGGGTCAGTACGCAACTTCACAATAAATGGAGAAAAGATTGAGGTTGTCCAAGATTTTGCTTTGCTTGGCTCTATAAGCAACACCCATGGAAGCAGCAGTCAAGAAATCAAAAGAACATTGCTCTAGGAAAAGCTGTGGCAAAAGATCTCTTTAGAGTATTGAAAAGTATTGAAGTATTGAAAGTATTGAAGATGAAGGTGCATCTGACTCATGCCATGGTATTTTCAGTGGCATCATATGGTTGTGAAAGCTGGACGTTGAACAAGGGAGACAGAAAAAGAATTGATGCTTTTGAATTGTGGTGCTGGAGACGTCTATTGAATATACCGTGGACTGCCAGAGGAACCAACAAATCTGTCCTAGAAGAAGTGCAAACAGAGTGCTCCTTGGAAGCAAGAATGGCCAGACTGTGTCTTACATATTTCAGACATGTAGTCAGGAGAGATCAATCCCTGGAGAAGGACATCATGTTTGGAAGAGTGGCAGGTCAACGCAAAAGAGGAAAACCCTCCACCAGATGGATTGACACAGTGTCTGCAACAATGGGCTTAAACATAAATAAGATCATTTGCCTGGCACAGAATCGGTAAGTGTTTTGATCTGCTGTACATAGCGTCGCTATGGGTCGGACTCAACTAGACGGCACCTAACAACAACAAAAATGGCCGTAAAGTTTACAGTTTGAAGTGGGACATTAAAACTAGCATGCATTTCTTCTTTCATTTCTCATAATTTTATTAATAGAAACTTTGTTCTTACTAACAACAACAACAACATACCTCTTAACACCTTCAGTGTACATTTTTTTCTTTTCTGGGTAAGTCAAGAGCTTTGACCTTTTCACTTGAAGGAAGCACTTGATAGCTACTCTTTGGCGTATTCAAATTGCCAGAATCCCTACATTTGCTGGGATTTAGCTCAGTTGATAGAGTGCTGCGCTGCAGTCTCTGAGGTCCCGAGTTCAATTCCCAGCACTGCAAAAATGAGAGAAGGGCCTGGCAATCCACTCCCAATGCAATCCTGAAACAGCCACTGAAAACTCTATGAGGGTCACTATGAGTTGGATACGGACTCTACAGCACCTAACAACAACAACAACAACAACAACTACATTTGCAATATTGTGCCCCTATTAAGTAAAATAAGGGTTATTTGAACACCAGGACATCCATATCACAACAGTCCCTCAGATAATTGAGATAGCTACTAGATTACTAACAAGCAGGGAGCATATGTAATCTGGATACAATGGGAAAAGGAATGATTCACATTTCAGGCAGCAGAGCAGAATGGCACAAAATTTTATTGCACTACTAAGAATGGTACACAATTTAACACATAAATTCCTTATTTCTGGAATTTTCCATGCATTATTTTCAGAACTTGATTGACCATACAAAGCTGAAACCATGGAAATCAAAACGATATATAAGAAATTACTCCTCCATCAATTGAAAAGATGATAATAAGCCTCTGGGGAATGGTGGAACAAAGTGGTGGAAAAACTGGATCCCTGAATGTGGATCATGACCAACTACTGACCTGGAATGCTCATCACGGGTTGTTACATCATAGGAAATAAACTTCCATTTTTCAAGCTACTGAATTATGGTAGGATCTCTTTGCCACCATATTGCCTAAGCTCACACAAATCCTGTTTTCCTCTTGCTTGGGTCTCCTATGGCTTTAAAACGGGTCATCCTCATCCTGAGGGTAAGGAAAGCACTGCAGCTCTCTAAACTACTCATTATGATGACATAAAAACACTCACAGAAACATAGGGTAGATCATAGGAAATTAAGTTAACCATGCAAGTTTGAAAGAGACTTTTTCCAGCTCTCTGAAACAGAAAAATCCAGCTAGTCTGTGAATTCTTATCACTGGCTTTCATTTCCTTATTCATATTTTCTTTCTTTACTAACTGCCTCAATATAAATTCTGCCCTCTGGAATTGCATAGGATATTTATGTCTCTTCAAATCACCTTTGATTATTTGCACCACCAAAAATGAGGCAGAATGAGAAAAGACATAAAGAAATACATTTTTGAAAGGATCCCTTGCTTAGAAGCTGAACTTTTACATGCAGATGCTGTGAAACCCAATGGATAATGTGTGCTGTTCCAAAGGTGATTTCAAAACAGCATCATTTGGATAATCTACTTTGTAGCCTGTAATTTTCTGCTTTTATGTGTGAGAATATATTTATTAAGTTATTTATAGATTTTAACATATAATTTACTGTTCTAAACATTCATTTCTTGATCTTTGCTCTTTATATCAGACATCCATTTAGTATAGCATATATTATTCAACTGTCATAATAAGAGAGGCAAAATGAAAACATTCTGTTTTAATTTAGTACAGAATTATATTTTAGTAACTCCTTTCCTGCTTTTTGGTTATATTATTTATATGTATAAATTAAATCATTTTCATAAGAGTTTAATAAAATTTGAATGGGCTTTTTGTAATGGTTGCTACCTCCTACAACTTTAATGATACCATACTGGAAAAAATTATATAATCACTGAAAAGATTCTAGAAGGTAGCATAGTAATCGTGTTCCACCTAGTCAAAAGTGATATGAAAGGTCAATTCCATTTAAGATTTCAAATATATACCCTAATTTTAAAGCTGCCAAACATCTCACATATAATCATGAACACTTTATATATACAAGTGGCAGTGTTAGTTTAAGAAAAATGTGTATTGGTCTTTATACTAAATATATTTAATATTTAAATATATTATATATTGAAAAATGATTAGGAAACTTAAGGTGAAAAAAATTGCAATATTTCTGCAATGTCCAAGATTCATGGTCTACAAGTAAGCTGGGAAAAACACGGCTGCAAGGGGTCTTACAGGACCATTATGTGTTTAGTTGATGATTTATTTAAACCCAGCTGCAAACCTGCTATTAGCTCCCTTATTACTTTAATACAACTAGCCCACCATTCATAATTGTCAAGGACTGACTCATTGGAACTGGGACGTTTTAGGCCTCCTAACTTGTAAAACTGTCTTGTTATTGTTGTTGGCGTATATAATACTATAAATACTATTGTTCTGTTCTTTCACAGTCTTCTCTTTTTGTAATTTCTTAGAATACATTCACTCGATTTTTAAACTAACTCATCAAAGGAAACATATTTGAATCATGAGTAAACATTGCATTTTTGAGACTTGTTTGCTTGTGGTTGATAGAAATGGGCCCTGGATGCCTTTCAACTAATCATGAGTAGATGGCATCAGCTTTTGTAAAATAAAAAATAAACCAAGGCATGTAGAACTTCACAAGAATAAGTGACTTAACTACTAGAAACTCAAGATCTTCTGAAAAAGATGACAGAGAAGTGCCTACCTACCTGATAGATATGATAAGTATGATTTTCTCATGATTAAAAACATAAAGAATTCACTAATGGATGAATCTCAAACACATAATATTTCAAGGAAGAAGTCACAGAAGAATGCATACGGTACAATCCCATTCATATAATGTTTAAAGTAGGCAAATAAAAATCAAGGGAATTGTTAACTAAAATTCAGGTCAGTGGACACCTGGTGGGTGGGAGACACAGAGAATGAGATTTAAAGAGGTACATAGGAGACTTCTCAAATTCCTGTGGAAACTGAAAAATAAATCCCATAAATCAGGAACACAGTCAGAGAGAGTGAGCAAAACCTTGTTCCTTTCTAATTATTTTGGTGAGGAAAGTTTATTAATATTTACAGGGGGAGAGGTTTATGGTATACTAGCTCAATTTGAAATGTCAATCCTAACATTGTGAAGACTCAGAAAGGCTTTTTGGGAGAATTTCCTGATGTTTGCCTGTATCATGAGGAATTTCAACAGAGGAATAAGATGGCACCAGTCTTCTGGACAGCTTGGTGTTTGTCTTTGGCTGTCAAGCAAAAAGGGCTGCAATTTCACTCATCTGGAGAAGATTGTAATAGTCTGTGAAATCAGAGAAAATAGAAAATGGAGTGGCAGAATGCTAGCCAGTCATTTTCTCCAACTCCCTTTGCAAAAGGGCATAGCCTCACCTCATAGCACAGGGACTAATGATCTAAATTCCCAACAGCATTAATATTCTCAGATGAAATGTACCTGGGCACCTATAGTTCAAGTCATAAAGCATAAAGGTTAAAGTTTATACAACATAGAAATTCTTCATTCAAAAAGAAAAAAAAATCCATGTGATGCACAAATAGCATTTTATTTTAAATCTTGAACATTTAGAAATTAATCACTTATGAAAATTATCATAAGATTTTAAATATTATAAGTAGTATACTGAGAGGCTCTAAGTAAAAGGGAAGCTCCATTCTAAATTCCAAGTTCAACACTCAGTGATCTCAATATTTTTCAGATGTTTCTCTAAAAGCACATGCACCTACTCTAAGAAGTGAAGAGTGTTTGCTATTATAATTATCTAGAAGCTACTTACCTTTAGGATGAAAACATATCTGTATATATGTATATATGTATGAGTACATATTATACACACATTTGCATGAGTTCATTACATAGCCTATACAACATACATATGTCCAAGTGGAAATCTGAATAATTATATACTTCCTTTTTGTTTTATTTAAATTATACCTTAAGAGATTTTAAAGTTGCATTCCTTCTTTAATACCACATGCTGTGCAATAAGCCTTGTATGATATCATAATATCAATGAACACAGGTATTCTACTAAAGAACTGGCTCAGAAAAGTGTCACAAAGTGGCAGCCTGTCCCATCCCCCTTTGGCTTGGATTCCAATTAAGTCTAACCACACAGGAATGGTTTTCTGCCAAAATCATAACAAAGGGAAAGGACAATGTGAGTCTGGGGCCATGGGGAAATTAAAGGCAATAATAGGGACTAGTGCTTCTGGAATTGTTCCTCTGAGCCAAACTGAGAAACACTGCAGGGGATTGGTGTTAACCAATTATGTCCTCTTAAGTCCTGATTTGTCAGTTTATTTTACTAGAACAACCTTCAGTACAGAGGCTATAGAGTGAAATTGTGACACACATAAGCTAGTGAAAGAATGAGATCTCCTGGATCGTGTGTTCTAATGCATCCCTTCTGATGACCAGGCAATGCCACCAATCCCTTCAGCTCCCAGAGTCTGGATAGCTCAATGGAAGCCATGTTTTCACAGCAGGAATCCATGGAGACTGGCATTTTAACTCCTTTGGTCCCAATGTGGGCAATTGCTCCTTTAGTACTTGAATCTGACATACTAAAGACACAGGATACCTGAATTCTAATCTTAGCTCTGCCACTGACTTCCTGTGTGCCCAGGGAAGTCACTTCACATTCCAGAATTTTTGTTTTCTCTTCTATAAAATAAAATTCTTCAATGGTTTTTAAAATATGATCCTAAGTCCCTAAAGGTCTCTGAAATCATTTCAGTATTTTTTTGAGGTCAAAATTCTTTTCATCATACTACTAAGGTGTGATTTGCTTAACTCTTATTTGCCCACAAGTATACAGTGAGTTTTCTAAAATCTATATGACATATGATATCATAGCAGATTAAATGCAGAAGCTGATATGAGAGTTCAATTCCTTTCCATTAGGAAGACCTTAGAAAGGTTTGCCAAAATGGTAAGACAATATCATTCTACAAAGGTAGTTCTTTGTCACTAAAAAGATATTTTATATATAAATGTTTTATTTTAATGTTATTTAAAAATGAATTCATAAACATTTGAAAAATTATCTATTAAAAGATTTATTTTAATATATTAAATATTGATAGATACAACTCACTCCTTGAGGTTCTCAATAATTTTTAAGATTATAAATGGATTGAGACCAATGACTTGAGATCTGCTGGATGAAGTGACTATGAGGCTCTTTTCAGCACTAGGATTTTTTAGTATCCTCTACATCAGTGGATATTATTGCCTAAAAAGAAACTTCATAGGAAAACTACAGACTCCAATTTACTTGGGCCTGTATAGTGACAACCAATAATACACAAAACTATTTTAAATTACACAAAAAATGATATATAATTACTTGCCTACCTAATGAGAACCTATTAGACTCACAATCTTCTAAATAAAGAAGCCATATCCAATTACTCATACCTAGATTGTTCTATATATTGAGGGTTTCTATTCCTAAATATTTATTCTAAATGATTGTATCAGGAATTAGTGACTGTCCCAAAGTCAGCCACCTGTGGAATAGATGTCAGAGAAGACCATGTAGTGAGTGACTTTGTGCAAGAATTCTTGTCATTAACTACTGAACATTAACCTGATCCATCATCTAGTCCCCTTGGGAAATTTGCATGTGATATGCAAGATATCTAGAGAGTAATATGCCACATGTCCGAAAGACACAGAGGCAGTAAACCAAAGCTGTGAGGTAGTAGAAGCAGAAGGTAGCAGAAGCTACTATTAAATAGGGCCATAATATGGAAGGGAATTAGAGAAAAGCCATCAGTAAATGCTTCAAGAAAAGGGAAGTGTTAACAGAGAGAGAAGCAAAGACAAACCAAAACTATCATGCAAGAATGGCCAACTGTTAGAAGTGCTACCAGCCTGGTGCAATGGTGCCCTGCATGGGATTTCAGGTGTCCATGAGCCACTATTCAGTTACTGGAAAGAGTATCTGTTCTCCTCACATCCATGCACATATACAATAAAGAGGGAAGTGAGAGTTCTTTCTTTTTTTTTTTTTTTCTAAAATGTCTAACACAGCGCCACACTGCTGGAGTATCTATTAAGAAACTGAAATCTAAAGGGATGAGCAAGAGAAGAATAGTATATTTGCTTAAAGTACATACATATACAAAACCATTGTATATATAATATATATGTATATATGTATATATATATGTAAGTGTATATTTTGTATATTGCACACACATGCCTAATGTGTAGAGAGTTATAGTTTCCCTCCCTCATATTTAAAAAACATACAAAATTAAAATCGCTATCTAACATCAGGGAATAGAAAAAACTGACCAGCTCTGAGGCAGGGTGAGAGTCATTTTAAAAAGCCGAAGGCAAACGAATTGGGACAAAGGTAATAAAGGGCAAGGGTCATAAGAACTCATAAGAGTTCTATTCTTTGGGAACTTGCAAGAATAGTAAGCTAAGAAGAGCAGCTGGGAGCAAAAATCATTATACACTGAGATGACCAAAGGTCAAACTGGATTAAAAGGACCTAAAATTCCAAAGAACCCCTGTGTGGTTTCCTAAAAAATAGAATACCTTGGTTTTTTTTTTTTTTTTTTGACAGCTGATCTGACTCCATTGCTAAAATGTACTGTAGAGAAAAAAAAACACCACAAATTTCACTAGCTTACCATCCACTTACTAACATAACTCTTCACCTATTCATTCCTTCATTCAATATGTTTTTGCTGAGTTTCAGATAAAAAATTGGAGCCTCCATACCACTTAAGCACTCAGGAACTCTTTGGGGAAGGAATGAGATGGATATAGACCTCCAGGCATCGTGATGGCTGTAATGATGGAAGAAATATTATCCATACTCCAAAGAGATGACAAGAGATGACACCATAAAATAAGTTCCCAAAGGGCCTAGCAGGAAAGATCTGTTCCCTGAGAAGGCCACCTATGGAGTCTTGGCAAGGGGCAGGGATGCCTTCCATCAGTGGGAAGGAGAAAAGTCCTCATGAAGGAATATTTTGACTGGGTCTTGAAAGGTAAATAGGTTTATGACAAGTGAAGATTTGTAAAGAGGGCATGTAAGTGGATGAGGAAAGCAAACCAAGGCCACAGAATCCCGCATAAATGGGGCCTGTTTGAAGACAGCACAAGTTTAATGGGTTCAATGCAAATAGAGTACAAAGGGAGATAAGACTGGAATGAAAATATCAGGGTCAGAGCAGGAGGGTCCAGATATAGGATAAGTTTGGTTTCTCGCCTTAGAAAATAATGAGCAATTGCAAAGCCTTCAATGTAGAAGAACGGCATAAAAATTAGTTACTATCACTTTCAAAGACTTGTTGTTCTTGTTGTTAGATGCTGTCCAGTTGGTGTCTGACTCATAGCAACCCTACACACAGCAGGAGAAACACTATCATCAGTGCTTCTTTGCTATTCTTAGGGTTTTCAATGGCAGATTGCATTTTGGGAGTGGATTGCCAGGTCCTTCTCCCAAGCCTACAGCACCCAATGTTCCTAGATGGTCTCCCATCCAAGTACTAGTCAGACCTAACCCTGCTTAGCTTCTGAGATCTGACAGGATCAGATGCTACAGTGCTGCAGGCTTTCAAAGGTTTACTCTGTACTAATATAATTTTATATAATCACAATGAAACAGATAGTTCTATTCTCATTGTCCTTCAGGGAAAAAACTAAGGTTTAGGAAGGTCTCAGAGTTTTCCCAAGATCACAGAGCAAGTAGTTGAGCTGGATTCAAATTCACGTCTAACTTCAATGTCCATGGTCTTAACATCTAGGAGTGTAAACTCAGATGCCTTCACAGATATATAACTAAGACACAAGAGTGAAGCCAGCTGCATGTCAGACATCAGGGAATGGGGAGGTAAATGCAAGATACAGAAAGGCTTTCAAATTAAAGGGAAAAAAATATGTTATTTGGCTCAGACTAAATAGTTTTTAGGATACAGTCAACAAGTTTGTCATCTCTGCTGACTAAACTCCTTTCTCAATTGTGTTTTTAGACAATTGATGTGTGAAGTTTTATGAGAACTTGCATGATTAAGAAAAAGGGAAGAGGCAGGAGACTGATTGAGAAGTCACCACATGTTTCCAGATGAGAGGAAACAAATCTGTTGAGCTGAGTGGGGGATGTGCAGGCCACCATGGCCCACATGCTCTGCTGAAGCAGGGTGAGTTTTTCATTGTGGGAAAGAGAGGGTGGAGTAAGGTGTACGTCACACATTTCCTTGTGTTCACTCATTTTACCCCAAAGTCATGTCCATTTTTAAGCACTTGTGAAACCCACTGCAGGATTCTATACCTGCTGAAAATCTCCAAAGAATTCAGGTTCACAAAAACCATTGGTGTACAATGCAGTCTTTGTTGAAAATTTTATGAAGAAAACAGAAATGGAGACTGTCATCACATCTGCACAATAAGGTAGCCAGTAGCTTAGAAATCTCCAACCAGATACTTATCTTCTCCCAAGCCTTTCTTACCCACACTTACCACAGATTTATTTAAAATTTTATCTTGCTTTATTTTTCTTACATTCTGTTACATAGTATCTAGCCCTATAGATGTCTGTCTCCAACTTCTGTATTTTTCCCTAAGAATTTACAACTCATCAGTCCTTTATTATGTAAATAAATATAGTCCTGCACCCCTCCACACACACACTCCTCCTGATTTTGTATACAAGTATCCCAAGGCCATGCCCAGAAAAGCCAAGGGCTCAGCTCCTTAAAGGAATCTTCCACCTTAGAAAGGAGCTCAGCCACCATGTTTGTTATTCAAACATTCCTGGGAGGTGACTACTTCCCAACTCAATGAATTGTTCTAAGCATTCTCTTGCAAACATGCACAGTTGAGCTCTTCCCCAGGGTATTTTTGGTGAGGAAATTTTCCTGGGTATAGTTAAAAAAGTACTGGTACAGTGGGGATGGGCATAGGATTTCAGGCCTGGATAACTGAAGGGATGATTGTCACTTTTTCAGAAATCTGAAAATAAAGAGAAGAAAATCCAGTACCAGTGCCCATAAAAGAAGTTACGAATAGGAACATGAATTTGAAGTACATTCAAGATAGAGATGAGGTAGTGAGGGGCAATGAGGAAAGCAGACAGAAGAGAAGCCTGAGGAAACAGCATAGGTATAACATGATAATGAGGCAAAGGCAGGGAAGGAAATGTGTAAAGACAGCAAGAGCAGAAGCACAGAATAAGAAAAAAAGTGGGAAAAAAATGTTCTCCTAGAACCAAAGCAAGAGAGTTTCATGTTGCTCAGCTGCAGAGTCCAAAGACATAGGTAGCATCTTTAATTTCTCTCTCTCTCTCTTATGACCCACATCCAATCTACCAGAATCTCAAGTCAACACAACCTCCTCAGTCTGTTCAGTTTCTCAACATTTTTAACATGTGTTATTTCTCCCAGTCTGCTTCAACCCATCACCTCTTCGTGCCTAAGACTGTTACAATAACTCCTGCTTTCACCTTGCCCTCAATGTTCTAACCCCAACAGCACAGTCAGAGTGAGGCTTTTAAGATGACAGGCAGAGCCACGCACAGTGTTACTGGCCTGTATTTCCAGCAACTCCAGAGGCAGAGGCAGGAGAATGGGAGGTTCCAAGCCAGAGGCAGCCTGCATAATTTAGATAGACTTTGTCTCAGATAAAAAATTAAAAATGGGCTGGGAGTGCATCCTAGTGGTAGAGCACTTGCAAAGTATGTGTGAGGCCCTAGGTTTAATCCCCAAATACCATAGGAAAGCCTGCAGCTCTAACCCTGTGGCATCTGATCTTGTCAGATCTTGGAAGTTAAGCAGGGTTGGGCCTAGTTAGTACTTGGATGGGAGACCGCCCGGGAACACCAGGTGCTATAGGCTTAGGAGACAGATCCAGCAACGCACTCTCAAAAATCAGTCTGCCACTGAAAACCCTATGAACAGCAGAGAAGCACTGACAATAGTGTTTCCCCTGTTGTATGTAGGTTCGCTATGAGTCAGATACCAACTGGACGGCACCTAACAACAACAACAACCATAAGAAAAAAATGGATAGCTGACTAGCAGACAGATCACATTGGGTTCTCTGTAACAAAACTGATAACTTGCTCCTAGGTCCCTTTAAGTCAAGTCATTACAACTACTGACAACCATAACTACTAGTCTCCATGCAACCTGTCCACCCTTACTACTCTGATCTTTTCTCCCACTACATATGCAGCCCACTCTCTCCTCTTATCCACAAACCTCTCAGCCACTTTCCTGCAATTGAACCTTTGCACTGGCTATCCCTTCTCTTTGAATGCTCAACTGAGACATGGAGGGTACAAAATTTTAAAAGGTAAGGTCATACAAGTGCCCACCCTGAGAGTGAGTAACACCTTAAATTTTGAACCCTAGGGATCTCATTTGCCTCACCCAAAATCTAACCTTGTGTGTTTTGAAATTGATGGTGATTTTAATTAGGTAATATAGTTCTTATTTATTATATCAATTGCTTATTTTGTGTGTGTGTATAAATTTTTTTTGCAGTACTGTGGGTTGAACCCAGGGACTCACATAAGAGCTCCACCATTGAGCTGCAGCTCCTTTTTCATTTTGAGGCAGTGTCTCACTAATTTGCATAGTCTGCCTCTGGTTTCAAACTGGTGAACCTCTTGCCTCAGCCTCCTAAATCGCTGGGACTATAGGTGTGTACCACTGTGCCATGACACCTGGCAATATTCTTCTTTTAATATGTAATCACAGCAATTTTTATCTACTTTCTTGTGTATACGTTTCAAGTACTAGGACAGTGTCTGGAATTAAACAGGTACTCAATAAATGTTTGCTGTATGAATAAATGAGAATGATGTGCCCCAGAAATATCAAATGCTGCAAAGCCATTTAGCTCATAGATTTAAAAAAGTCTAAAAGCTCAGGGAAAAGATGATCATTATTTCTAAAAGTATAGATGATAATTATTTCTAAAGCGTAGATGCTGAAGGACTGAGAATGATGAAGTTAAAGCAGATTATAAGGTTCCCACTCCAAAAGGCAGATAGCTATGTCCTGTGGAATAAGGTGACAGATGCAGATTACCTTTACTTGAAGGTTGTCATAGAAGGAAAGTTGAGTAATAAAACTTTAGCTTAAACATCATAGAGGTCCTCAGAAAACTAAAAATGGAATTACCTATGACCCAGCAATTCCACTTCTGAGTATACTTCCAAAGGAATTGAATTCAGTACATTCAAAATATATCTGCACTTCTACATTCATTGCATCACTCTTCATAATACCCAAGGTATAGAATCATCCTAGGTGCCCATCAATACTTGAATGGATAAAGAAAATGTGGTGTATATACACAATGAATTACTATTCAACCTTAAAAAGGATAGAAATCCTGTCCTTTGCAACAATATGGGTGACCCTGGAGAACATTATGCTAAATGAAATAAGGCAAACACAAAGAGACAAATACCACATGATCTCACTTATATATGGAATCTAACAAGGTTAAATAGAAATAGAGAGTACAATGGTGGTTACCAGAGGCCATGGAAAGAGCTTGGGTGGGAAAAAGAGAGATGGTGATCAAAGCTACAAAGTTTTAGTTAAGTGGGAGGAATAAGTTTTTGTATTCTAAAGTACAGGATGGTAACTACAATAAATGACAATGCATTATATATTTCAAAATGGCACATGAGGGGAAAGGGCAATAATGAAAAGAAGAGGGTGAAGGGGAATGTGGGAGGGGGAAGGAGAGCAACATAGAGGGGCAGAGAGGGAGAGAGCAAGTGCAAAACACAGAATGCAACTCTATGAAAATCCCATAATGAATCTCACTATCCTGTGGGCAACTTAAAAACAAATCATACTATTGTTGTTGTTGTTGTTAGGTGCCGTCTAGTTGAGTCCGACCCATAGCGACGCTATGTACAGCAGATCAAAACACTTACCGATTCTGTGCCAGGCAAATGATCTTATTTATGTTTAAGCCCATTGTTGCAGACACTGTGTCAATCCATCTGGTGGAGGGTTTTCCTCTTTTGCGTTGACCTGCCACTCTTCCAAACATGATGTCCTTCTCCAGGGATTGATCTCTCCTGACTACATGTCTGAAATATGTAAGACACAGTCTGGCCATTCTTGCTTCCAAGGAGCACTCTGTTTGCACTTCTTCTAGGACAGATTTGTTGGTTCCTCTGGCAGTCCACGGTATATTCAATAGACGTCTCCAGCACCACAATTCAAAAGCATCAATTCTTTTTCTGTCTCCCTTGTTCAACGTCCAGCTTTCACAACCATATGATGCCACTGAAAATACCATGGCATGAGTCAGATGCACCTTCATCTTCAATACTTTCAATACTTCAATACTTTTCAATACTCTAAAGAGATCTTTTGCCACAGCTTTTCCTAGAGCAATGTTCTTTTGATTTCTTGACTGCTGCTTCCATGGGTGTTGCTTATAGAGCCAAGCAAAGCAAAATCTTGGACAACCTCAATCTTTTCTCCATTTATTGTGAAGTTGCGTACTGACCCAGTCGTAAGGATTTTTGTTTTGTTGATGTTTAGTCGTAACCCATTTTGAAGGCTATGATCTTTGATCTTCATCAGTAAATGTTTTAAATCCTCTTCACTTTCAGCAAGCAGAGTGGTGTCATCTGCACAACGCAGGTTGTTAATGAGTCTTCCTCCAATCTTGATGCCCTGTTCTTCCTCATAAAGTCCAGCTTCTCGGATTATTTGCTCAGCATATAAATTGAAGAGATATGGTGAAAGTATACAGACCTGACACATACCTTTCTCAACTTTAAACCAGGCAGTGTTTCCTTGTTCTATTCGAACAACTGCCTCCTGGTTCACATACAGATTTCTCATGAGCACAATTAGGTGTTCTGGTATTCCCATTTTCTGAAGTGTTATCCATAATTTGTTATGATCCACAGAATCAAATGCCTTTGCATAGTCAAGAAAACATAGATAGACATCTTTCTGATATTCTCTGCTTTCAGCTAACATCCACCTGACATCAGCAATGATGTCCCTGGTTCCCCGCCCTCTTCTGAATCCCGCTTGATTTTCCGGTAATTCCCTGTCTATATACTGCTGCAGTCACTTCTGAATGATCTTTAGTAGAATTTTGCTGGTGTGTGATATTAATGATACTGTTCGATAGTTTGCACATTCAGTTGGATCCCCTTTTTTGGGAATAGGCACAAATATGGATCTCTTCCAGTCAGTTGGCCAAGTAGCTGTTTTCCAAATCTGTTGGCATAAACATGTTAACACCTCCAGTGCTGCATCTGTTTGTTGAAACATCTCTATTGGTATCCCATCAATTCCTGGAGCCTTGTGTTTCACCAGTTCTT
>VMDO01036788.1:0-14845 GCA_007922755.1 Pedetes capensis
TTGTGTTTGGGGGTAAGTTAATAACCATCATTTTGTTTTAGTTTATGACTCATCTAAGAATGAGAATACAAGGTGTGAACAAAAAATACAGGAATGCTTAAAACATTTATTTCAGTAAAAGACACATTGCCATTTGTTGTTATTGTTAGGTGCCATTGAATTGGTGTCTGACTCATAGCAACCCTATGTACAACAGGTGAAATACTTTTGTCATGCTTCTCTTGCTATTCAAAGGGTTTTCAATGACAGATTATTTTGGGGGAGTGGGTTGTGGGGTTCTTCTCCCAACATTGCCATTAATTCTCCTCAAAATACTCCTCCTGGCTTCTCACAAACTCATTCTATCACTCTTGCCACTTTCTGAAACACTTCTAGAAGTCCTCTTTCATGAGTGTCTTTAGCTTTATCTTCCTGCATGATAATGCTCCATCTTGAATCAAAACATTATAGTGTGCCTTAATCCACTTTATTCATCAGATCTGCCACTGTGCAACTTCTGGTTCTTCTCCCAAGTCATTTAAAAATATTAAATAAAAAGAGAAAATTATAGGAAAATATACATTGTATAGTTTTAATTGTATAAAGGAAATAATATATGTGTGCATATGTGTATATCTCTGAAGAAACAATAGAAATGTCAGCAGTAGCATTTCTGTGAAGTGAATGAACAGAAAATGGAGAAATCATTATTTTAGTCTATCTTTAATCTCTTTTATGACAATTGTATAGGGGTTTGTTTATTTATTTATTCATTTGCTTATTTTTTTTGCAACAGTATCTCACCATGTAGCCCAGTTCGGCTCAAACTCACAATCCTCCCACATCAGCCTTCTAAGTGCTAGGATTATAGGCATGTGCCACTATGCCTGGTTTATATAGGGCTTTTATAATTGAAAAATGAAAGTCTGTTCTTCTAGTGCTCAAATCCTTTCAACTGAGTACTTCTGTTTGTATGAAAAAGGCCAAAACAGTTATCCAAGGCCTAGTGTTATTGTATCTCCAATCTCTCCATCCTTGGCTTTACCTCTTTCTGTCTATGCTATATTCTTCAAGCAATCCTTTTATTGCCCTACTCATTGGATTGCAAGCTTCATGTAATTAACTACTCCATCAACAATTGCTATATTTTCATCTCCTAAAATAGTACCTGGGAAAACACTGAAACATTTGTTACATGAACAACTGAATTAATTAACTGCACTAAGGCACCATATAGTTTAACAAGTCCAAGCCCTCTTTGTCAACATACATTCCAATTTTCTTCACCTCACTATCTCTTTCTCATCTTATAGGGCTCAGCTTAAACATCATTCCCACGAGGAAGACTTCTTGACATTGCTAACTTTGTGAGGTCTGCCTGTTTTCATGCTTCTGGGACACCTTCCCCACTTCTCCCACTCAACACTGAGAATGGTGATAATTTTGTAATTATAATCATGACCACATCCAGCCAATCCTTCCAGTTTGCTGTATGCCATCTTTCATTTCTCAACTACAACTAAACTTCTAATTTATTTACATGACATTAATATTTCTGTACCCACTATTCCCACCACTTGTACACTCGTGTCCTTTGTTTCTCAGTGTAGATTCCAGGGTCTTTCATTATAACAAGTCCCTGACCATCAATAACTTACTTGCTTCTCACACTGCGCTTGCCTGACAAAATGCTATACCCTCTATATAATCTCTTTATCTCATTTACATTTCATTTTCTAGAAGATATTCTTCTTGCAGTGAGCCCCTCTTCCTCTCAAATCAGTTATTCTGTCCCTAAAAGAACATTCTGTTAACATAAAATATACTGTGGTGTCCCCCATATTTTTTTTTGCAGTACTTGGGGGTTGAACCCAGGGTTTGTGCATACTTTGCAAGTGCTCTACCACAGAGCTGCACTCCCAGCCCATTTTTTATTTTTTATTTTGAGACAAGGCCTCACACAGGCTGCCCCAGCTTCAAACTCTTGATCCTACTGCCTCTGCCTCCTGAGTTGCTGGGATTACAGTTGTGAGCCACTGTGCCAGGCTGATGTCTCCCATATTAAAAATATGTTCACCTTACCAACCCCTCATCTCCTTCGACTAAAGGCCTCTGGGGGTCATGATTCCTTCTGCAAATCTTGTTTGTCACTCTGTTTGACTTCTTGTTTTGCTTTGTTTTCCTTGGAAATAGGCTTCCCCTGATTTTCCTAGGGAAAAATTTGGTGGACAGTTTACTGGAAAAAACATAGTTCCTGACTTTTTGTTCAGCAAGTTAAGGCATCCCTTCTCTGAGCTTGACTTCCAAATTCTAATAGTAAAGGGTAATTGACCCAAACTAGATCAGGGTCTGATCCAACACATCTTCCCCTTTCAGGGTATATTAGAAACAAAGTTTGTATGGGACTTCCACTTTTTGATTTCCTATGCCTACTTCTGGGCTAGGATTTAGTTCAGTTGGTAGAGTGCTGCTCTGCAGTCTCTGAGGTCCCGAGTTTGACTCCCAGCACCGTAGAATGGGAGAAGGACATGGCAACCCACTCCCAAGGCAATCCCGAAACAATCTGCCATTGAAAACTCTATGAGGGTCGCTATGAGTTGGACTCAACTCGATGGCACCTAACAACAACAACAACAATAACAACAACAACAACAACAACAACAACAACTGCCCACTTCTATGCCACATGATCTGGTACAAGGAAAAAAGGTCAAAGTGTCAGTCTGGAGATTTGAAATAAGTTGTTTCTCTTGTTACAAAACTGCTTATTCCTTATGCATATATTCTTACTGTTTCCAAAGAAATAATATTGCAACTTGAGGCTAATATTTTCTGGAGAAGTGCAATTTTTCTGTTTATGGAGGTTGTCTCCAGCTTAGGCAAAGGCTGATTGGAGAAAACTAATGTCTTAGTAATTTAAAAAGATAACTGAATGAGGTATTGTTCCAAGAGAACTGACTTTCAACTTACAGACTAAACAGTATGTATACCTTGGCATCAGTAGAGTAGTGTAAACTTAGGTATTTATACCTGTTCTGAAATCATCTTTCATGGAATCAACTACATTCATTTTTTAAGGCAATGCATTGAAGAGCTCTGCTAGTCTCAGCACAGGCTGCCACAGGGGGCACACATCTCTCTGTAAAGAGTAAGTCAATTAGCAATTCTGAGCTCCCACTCAATGCCACCCTGGTCTCAGGGATGTAATGTCCTCTCTAGTCCCAGTCATGGTGAGTGCTCCTGCTGATCAAAGCTGTTTCAAAGTTGATTGCCTTTTCCATGGTGATAATGATCTTGGTTTTCTGACAAACATAATCACAAAGTGACCTAACCTTTGAAACGAGAAGCAACATAATAAACTTTGCCTTTATTTCTTCATTTTGCAGCAAGATCCGAATCTCAAGCACATTATTACCAAATAATCCTTGCTTTTCACCATTTGGCTCATGTATACCCTACAGGCTTGCTATTTATCTGAAGTCATCTTAGAAGAAAGCACATAAGGGATACAAGTTTTACTATCCTGATTCAAATATTTAAGAGAATAATTCCCAAAGTTATATTCCTTCCACTCTGATTACTCGGTGCTAGGTTTTTGACACTTCCTTATCTCAGTAATATCTTTCAACCAGGGAGATCAAAATGACCAGAGAGAAATAAAATCCTCACTTTAGATTCTGCCTTCAAAGCTAAATTGTTTACTGCACATGAACAAATTAAACCTCGTGCTTACGCTCACTTTTAGAAAGATGATAGTCACCTTCCTGTGGTTGTTTGTAATGGGTTTTCTGGACAGATATGAAAGAATCACTGCTACTGAAATTTCTTCAACTAAAATAATATACCTGGGAGGTGAGAAGCGGATTGGTTATCAATTTTTGAATGATACAAAAGTGCCAAAATTACTTTCTTTAGATGTTTCAAGAGACTTTTCTTAGTAGGAAATTCTTTTGAATACCCGACTTAAATGTCTAATGGTCCATGGGTTATAAGTAAAATCTTTTGTGTGTCAAAGTAACCTATAGTTGGTGGGGCAGGAAAAAGGCAAAAATGCTGAAAAGGCTCCCTCTTCCTGGGATACCTGTGGTTCCTCCATAATTTTGTAATATACAGTAGAGCTCTTTTGATTAATATCGTATAATTCTAGGAAGTAGGTGGAATAGAAAAGCAAAAATGCTTTGATGTTGTTTAATGGTTAGTTTTCTTAGTAGGGCTGTGGCCAAAGGCTTGGTGTGGTTTTGTTTGTTTGTTTTTTTCTTTTTGAGACAAGTTCTCATTGTGTAGCTCCTGCTGGCCTGGAACTCAATATGTAGCCCAGGCAGGCCTAGAACTCATGATTCTCTCAAAGAGGGTTGTTTTGATTGTCTCAGTAGCTACATGCACTTGCCACTCTCACCACCACTGCCAGCTACCTCACCTTCCATCAGGGTTAGCCTGACTCTGATTCCCAGGAGTATAGCTCTTAAATAGATAGTTCATATAAGTCTCCTATGCAGTTTTTAAATGTATTGATATGTGGCCCAAAACATTGAGGATTCTGATTATAATAAAGTTTTAAGATCTATGTTGTTGTTGTTAGGTGCAGTTGAGTTGGTATCCGACTCATAGCGACCCTCATAGGGTTTTCAATGGCTGTTTCACAATTGCCTTGGGAGTGGATTGCCAGGTCCTTCTCCCATTTTTGTGGTGCTGGGAATTGAACCCTCGACCTCAGAGACTGCAGCGCAGCACTCTACCCACTGAGCTAAATCCCAGCCCTTTTTAAGATCTATAGATCTGTATATAAACAACAAAATAATAACCAAAGTGCTCCAAAGATAATTCTGATAGGCATCTCAGGTCTGGCCTAACTAAAGGAAGGAAGAATTTAGGATACTCTAGCCCATCAACTCATCCTTCCTTATAGTAAGTTCTAAATCACCACATAGGCCAAAGTGAGGTTCCCTGATTGTAAGTTCCTGACTTGGTAACATTTCTTTAAAAAGGAAAGTTAGTTTTCTCTTTTTTAATTCACTGCAACTGGGTGAAATTTTGTCTGTAAGGACCAACACTTGGAACTCTGGTATCGACCTCTAAGATTTCATGATCCCCAAATCTGTTAAAACTGATTTCTAAAGGTTAACTGTTGTTTTCTCCATTACCATCATCACCAATTAGGAAATCAGTACAGTTCTACTTTAAACCCTGCCATAAAGAGTTCTTCCCTGGAGTACTATCCCTGCATTTTTCATTTTGGTTTCCCAATTTCACTTGTGTTTGGATTTCCCACCAAGCTAATTGATCCTATCTTCTCAAATACATCTGTCCAAATGTGTATATCTTTTTTTTTTGAGATAGTGGCTCTTCTTAATTTTCTCTGTCTCATTAGTGTCAATCAGACCATAGTCAGCAATGCCTAGAAGTATTTTATCATTTTCCTACCCTAGACTATAGAGGAAGAATTAATAAAAGCTCATAATGTGCTAGTGGAGGCCATAGAAGTCATTGAAGTTTAGCATCAGGACAAAGCAAAGGTGTTATTGACAACCAACACTGGTTGATTACTTGGCAAGGAAAAGAGTGGTCATCAGAACCTGGAGTAATTTGTTAGGATGTGATACCTGGCACCAGTGAGGATTTCATACCTGGAGTCCTTAGAAATCAATATCCAAATGCAGTACTGAGTCTGATATTAGGCTGGCAGCATATAACTCCCTGAATTTATGAAGCACAAAGTTTGAAACTTACCGAAGCAGTGGTTTTCAAACTTAGATATTTAGATAGCTTAGACAAATGTAGATTCTTAAGTTCTACCACCAAATGCTCTGATTCAGTAGGTCTCTGGTTGGACCAAGAAATCATATTTTTTGAAGAAAGAAGCCTAAGTAATTTTAATACAGCTCATTAAGGATAATGCATTGAGGAATTCTGACCACGTAAAATCATGTCTTAAAATCTAAAGCATCAGGTAGCAGGCAAAGACAGGGCCAGATAATAATTGCCAGATTTCTTACAAGTAATTACCTAAGTGCTAAGTTTAGCAACTTAATACATCTTTCATATGATGTTACCTAAGTAACTTTTGGGTTCTCTTTCAAACCTTTCTTCTGTAGGTTCCAATTTAAAGACTTTCAATTTAATATATTTAGAGTAGAAGCACCTACACTTAAACTGAATGGCCAGGAGGGATCACCTTGTTACTTCCTCATTCTTAGAGCCTACCTTATTTGAATGTATGTTGTTGTTGTTGTTGTTGTTGTTGTTAGGTGCCATCGAGTCGGTACCTGACTCATAGCGACCCTGCGTACAACAGGAGAAACACTATTGTCAGTGCTTCTCTGCTGTTCGTAGGGTTTTCAATAGCGGATTGATTTTTGAGAGTGGGTTGCCAGGTCCATCTCCCAGGCCTACAGCACCTGGTGTTCCCAGGTGGTCTCCCATCCAAGTACTAACCAGGCCTCACCCTGCTTAGCTTCCGAGATCTGACGGGATCAGACGCCACAGGGCTATGGCTGCAGGCCCATTTGAATGTATACAGCCCCAGTAACAAGCCCTAACTGAGTGGTTGCCAAATATAGTCACTGGTCTTCAGGCCTCCTGCTGTCCCAGCAACAGACTAGGAAGTAGAGCATGGAAGCACGTTGCTGTAGCCATACAACAATCTTCTTTTATATTGAGGGGGATCCTTTAGTGCTGACATCCCAAAAAGACTAAATAAAAAAATTAAAAGGCAGTGAGCCCATGCTTCTTAGCTATTCTCAAATGATGGATTTCTCACTTGGGTGATCGCCCAACTTTAGGCAATAATTGCTTCCCTGAGCAACAACTCAGATATCATAGCATCATGTTCATTTGTGTGGACCCTTTGTGCTTATTGTAAGTGAAATGACAGCTTAAACTCTGAATCTTCATTCTCACCAATCTTTACACATAGACTAATAATTGTGGTCTAGTGTAGCTCAACAGATATTATACACTTGGACTATCAAATATTAGATAATTTAATGATCCCACATGCAGTTTCTTTATTGTGGATAGAATTACTTCATTGTTGTAGCTTCAAATGCCTTCTGGGGAAAAACAAGGTAATAAAGCTCCCTGGTGATGGTTCTTTTAGATTTGTTGGATTGACCTCCTTGCTATGCTATTAGTGATGTTTTCATTTTCAAGCACGGTTCTCATCATGCCACTGCCATTTATAGACTCCTACGGTGGTTCTCAAGCTAGATTCAATTTCTTGATCTGAAATGGTACAGTTTTCCACTTCTTCATTCATCTTACCTAAAAGATTCTATTTTGTACTTTGTCATGTACACAGTCCTCTGTTATTCCAAGCCTAATTATTTTTGAGAGTTCATGTCTTAGGTTTCCCTCTGTTTTCATTTTTGCTATTATTTCTCTTTTAAAAAAGAACTCCCCAGTTTCTTTTGCTATAACAATTAACATTTTCTTCATGTTTTTCCTAAGAGGAGAAATAGCCTTTAAAATATCTTTGTAAACATTTTTCACTACTAAATGTAATATTCCCCTGACCCCAGTGGCTCTCAACCTGTACTGCACATTAAAATCACCTGTGGAGCACTAAGACCACATCCCAGACCAACTGCATCAGAATTTGGGGGGCTGGTATCCTGGTAACAGTGATTGTTCATCTTCCCCAAATGATTCTAATGTACTGCAAAGGATGGTGACAACAGCTTCAAATTATTTTCTCAAATGCTAATATGCATAAATATTAAATGTGTAGAACCTTGGGCAAACATTCATTGGATCCATGATGGTTCCTTGTTCTGCCCTTGCCAACCTTTGAATTCTAAAAAGTATAGGCATGGCAAAGTATTATTTAAGGCCTTAATATTTTTGGAAAGAGAAATAGTCCTCATTCATTTTCATTTAGCATTTATTTATTTAGTTTTTGTGTGTGTGTGTCATAAGGTCTTGTTATATAGCTCAATCTGGCCTTGAACTCACCTTCTCCTACCTCTGCCTCCTGAGTGCTAGGATTCCAAGATGTGCACCACCATGCCTGGTCTTTTAGTTTTAAATTTTATGTCCAGTCACTAAAGGTAAGCTGAGGAGCTTTCTTAATATGGTGACTTTTAGAGGTGGCCAGGTTAGAGGTAATAGCATACTTCTTCTGTGCTGAAGTAACTCTATGGTGGAAATAGCACCATGCTTAGCTTTAGGCAAACACAGAACATCTTTATTTCTTAAAATTCTCTGGCTAGGATTCTGGGTCAAATAGAGAGAAGCAGAGCCAATGCACTGGTGGTATCCCAGAATTTAGCACTTAACTGATGGTTCATTAATCCAATGCTAACGCATGACTGTAAGTTACTTTTATGAAAGCTGGCATAAACAAAGATAACAAATATCTAGTAGAATGAGACACAGTAGCAAAGGTAATGTTTTATCAGATGATTTACCTTTATGAATATACCAATGACAATGCATAAGCACATTTCACAGCAGGCAGATAGTCCTAGAAATTCCAACTTAAGTGTTCACTATACCAGTTCACCACATCAAACCTGAACAGCTTTGTAAACAGAAATGTGCCAATGCTTCATTTGCGGTGTTCCAATGACAACTCTACATGTCTGACCTAACAAAAGTAGGACATGCTGGCACCAGAAGATGACTAGAAAAAACTGAGATGTCTCTGGCTATCTGAAGGAGTAACAGGGTGTCCAACAGTGACTGGAAATATATGGCAGTTTCCAATGGTATGTCATTGCCTACAGATATGGTACTCAGCAACTGTAGCCACTGATGTGAACATACAAGTTAACACTTGAAGACTCTCAGATATAAGTGAGTGAGATTTTTGCTGTTAAGTGGAGTCCTTTATAAGTATGTCATAGTAGGAGCCATGAAAATTTAAATTTTTACTTTTAATGTGATGTTATTTGAACTCATGATGTGCTACAGTCTGGGGGAATTCGGTAATGAATTAGAAAATGCATGAAAGTAAACATATTCAAAATGAGAATTCATTAAATACTACATTCTTATTGCTAACATTATCATGTAGTAAATTATGAATAAATTATAGCAAATTATTAAAGAATACAGCTTGAGAAAGCAAATGAATATAATATACAACTTTCAATATTCTGCAGGTTTTAAGGACAGTGTTTTATATAATGACACTTTTGAATTTATGCTCATTTTACCTAATTTATAGGAAAGCTGTGACTAGACTATAACCCTATAATGTTTACTTACATTAAATTAAGATTTTATTTTTCAGTGTTGGGAATTGACCCCAGGGCCTTGCACATACTAGGCAAGTGCTCTATCACTGAGCTATATCCCCAGCCACTTAAATCAAGTTTGATTTTGTATTTAGTGTATTTCTGTCACCTTAATATTTCCTATTAACACCTATTAACAAAGAAAATGAGAAATATTGCTATGCATTTGCTGCTTTTCTGAATTTTGATATTTTTCCATATGAATGCCTAATACCACATAACAAATGCCAACCAGTAAGACTGTCCCTAACAATAAGAGAAATTGTCCTATTTTCTATTGTTTCTTAAAGTATAATCATTGCTTTTTTACTGTTAGTAACTGGATTATTTTTTAAAAATTATCATGATAAGACACAACATGAGATCTACTCTATTAACAGATTAAGTGTACAATACAGTATTGCTTTCTACAGGCACAATGTTGTACAGCAGATCTCTAGAACCTACTCATCTTATGTAACAGAAATTTTATACCCATTGATTAGTAGTTCCTCATTTCTACCTTTCTCAAGCCCCTGGCAAATGAAAATCTATTATCTGCTTCTATAACTTTGGCAATTTTAGATTCCTCATTAAATGGAATCATCCAGTATTGCTCTTCCATGACTGGCCTATTATACTTAGTATAATGTCCTCAAGGTTCATCCATGTTATTGTAGTTGGCACTTTTCCTTCTTTATATTTGGGATAATATTCCATTGTATGTATATGTCATATTTTTATCCATTCATCTCTTGATGGATATTTAAGTTTTTTCCACATTTTGCATATTGTGAACAGCATTTTTATTTATTGTACTTATATTGATTGCAATAAATATATCTCTTTGAGATCCTGATTTCAATTCTTTTGTATAAATACCCAGAAGTGACATTAGTGGATGATATGGTAGTTCTTTTTTTTTTTTCTTTGCAGTACTGGGGGTTGACCCAGGGCCTCTTGCGTGCATGCTTTGCAAGTGCTGGACCACTGAGCTGCATTCCCAGCCCACTTTTTTTTTCTTTTTGAGACAGGGTGTCATTAAATTATGAAGACTGCCTGTGTTCTCATACCTCCACCTCGCACGTCTCTGGGATTAAAGGTGTGTGCCACCACGCCAGGCAGTAGTTCTACTTTTAATTTTCTGAGGAACTTTCATACTGTTTCCCATAGTGCTGCACTACCTAACATTCCCACCAACAGTGACCAAATGTTTCGATTTCTCCACAACCTTCTAACACTTATTGTATTTTGTTTCTTGGGGTTTCTCTGATAACTATCATAATAGATGTGATGTGACATCTCATTGTGGTTTTGATTTGCTCTTCCTTGATAACTAGTTAGTATGAACATGTTTTCAAAATCTATTGAATCTTTGTATGTCTGCATTGGAAAAACATTTATTCAAATCCCTGGCCCATTTTTAAGATTAGGTGGTTAGATTATTTTGCTATTGAATTATAGGAATTCCTAATATATTTTGAAAGTTAACTCCTTTTTAGGGTATATAGTTTGCAAGTACTTTCTCCCACTTCCTAATGTTTCTTTTTCCACTGTTACTGGTTTCCTTTGCTGTGAAGAAGCTTTTTGCTTTTGTTGCCTGTGCTTTTGATATCATAGCCATAAAAATATTGCCAAGACAGATGCCATTGAGATTTTCTCCTGTTTTCTTCAAGGAGTTTTATATTTTGGATATTCCCTTTAAGTATTTAACCCATTTTGAGTTGATATTATGTATTATGTAAGATAGCAGTTCAATTTACTTCTTTTGCGTGTGGATGTCCAAGTTTCCCAACACTATTTGTTAAAAAGACTATTCTTTCCACATTGTGTATTCTTGGCACCTTTATCTAAAATCAGTTGACCATATAGGTCCCTTCTGTTCCACTGATCTGTTTTTCATTATACCAGTACTATACTGTTTTAATTATTGTAACTTTATAATACATATTGTAATTAACAATGTGATATCTACCACTTTATTCTTTGTAATCAAGATTGTTGGCTATTTGGCATCTTTTGGTTCCATATGAATTTTATGATTTTTTTCCTATTTAAAAAATGTCATTGGGATTTTTATAAGGATTGCATTGAACCTGTATATTGTTTTGAGTAGTAAGGACATTTTAACAAGATTACTCCTTTCTATGCATGAACATGAGATGTCTTTTGTGTCTTGTAAAATTTATTTCATTAATCTTTCATATTTTTAGTTTACAAGTCCTTTGCTTCCTTAGTTAAGTTCACTCCTAAGTATTTCATTCTTTTTGATGCTATTGCAAGGGTGATTGCTTTCCTAATTTCCTTTTCAGATCATCTGTTATTAATGTATAGAAATGTAATTGACATGTTGCTTTTGTCGCCTCTAACTTTACCGAATTCATTAATAATGTTGATTTCATTTGAATGACAAGAATTTAAAAATATTTTAGCTGTAATGGCCTTGGTTTTTTCTTAGACAGTAATTTTGGAAAACAAATCATTTCTTTTGTATTTTCCTAATAACAAAGTAGCAAAGCCTGCTCCATGCTAGATATCAGCCATAACTCTCCTGCTGCTCACAATGGAATCAATGATAATCAGGAAGTAGTTTTGAAAAATGTTTACATATTTCATGGTGTACAGTACTATAATTTGATACATGCAGTTTTTAAAAATATTACAATTTCATCTTCCCCATGGATTCCAGCTGATTTGTGTGTGCTTCTGTCTCTTGGATAAACTGGGGCTTCTCTATCTCCACTGGATTTTTGGTGCCTAAGTCCTGTGTTTTCACCAGTATACTGGAATAAATCCTATGCTCCAAAGTTTTTCCATTCTTTTGTAGGAAGTAAGCCTACTACAATTCACTGATGCTTCAAAATTATTGTTGTTGTTAGGTGTCATTGAGTCAGGTCTGACTCATAGCAACCCTCATAGGTTTTTAATGGATAATTGTTTTGGGATTGCTTCAGGAGTGGATTCCCATGTCCTTGTTCCATTTTTGTGGTGCTGGGGATTGAACCTGAGTCCTCAGAGAGTCTGGAGCAGCACTGTACCAACTGAGCTAAATAGACTGTTCATATCTGGCAGCGGATACTGTAAGTGTCTAATTCTCAAAAAGGGTTAACCCAACTCCAGCTTTAAGGCTAGTTGTTCAGACTAGGTCTCTCAGTAATTGATGCATATATGGAATTAGTCTATATTGGCACATGTTTCCTAAGACTATTTCTTATGGATATTGTTCTTTTCTTTTTAAGCAGCCTGTTTTTCCATTTGCATTTTCCCTCCCAATTCATACTATGTATCACACTCCATTTAACAGACATCAAATTCACTGACTTGAACATACAAAGGGAATATACTGACTTATATTGTTGAAAATTCAGCAGCCTTCAGTTTCACATTTTTTTCATCTTTTGTCATTGCTCTTCTCTGTTTAAGCCTGCAGCCATACCACTGTGGCATCCAATCCTGTGAGATCTCAGAGCCAAGCAGGGTCGGTTGTGGTTAGTACTTGGATGGGAGACCGCCTGGGAACAACAGGTGCTGTAGGCTTACCTGGCAATCCACTCCCAATAAACAGTCGGCCATTGAAAACCCTATGAATAGCAGAGAAGCATGACAATAGTGTTTCATCTGTTGTACATAGGGTCGCTATGAGTGGGATGCAGACTCGATGGCACCTAACAACAACAACTTCTCTGTTTATTCTTTGTTCTTAGGCAGGCTTTATGCATTTGGTATCAGACCAATGACACTCAACCCAGCAGTGATAGTGTGATAAACTAATGGCTTAACAAATGTCTTTGTTTATAATAACTCTGATAAAAACACTCATTGGCCTAGCTTGAGCCACATGTCAATTTTGAATTAATCAGAGAGGCAGAAGTGTGCAAAATATACCCTACCCTTGCAAAGAAGGTTGGAACATCCTCATCCAAACTACATGGAAGGGCTGGGGATATATAGCTCAGTGGTGAGGTAGGTAAATTGAATGCATAAGGCCCTAGTTTCAATCCCAGTGCTGCAAACTACATGAAATTGAGGAAAGAATAACCTTCTCAAAGAAAAATAAGAATAAAGGGGAAATGGGTACTGACAAGCCAAAACAGCAACTCTTCCTACTTTCAACATAGAGTTCCTCTTTCAATAACCAATTGATAACTGAAATTCTTCTGGAAGTCTTCACTTTCATGTGTCATTATCAACACTCTTCAATAACACTGAGAGTCTATACTAACTTACATTGAGTAATATTTGGTTTGCTAATTAATTGGAACAATAAAGCGTAACATTTTTAAAGTGCTTTGTATGTGACAAACTGTGAATAAAGGGTTACCATCAGGAGGCCAGGGCTAATGTAGACCTAAGAATGACTTTGGACTTCTCAGGATTGTTTCCTTGGAAACAGTAAAGATAAATAGGGAATGTTAAGTATGTCTGATCCTTTTGTTGTATGAAATTGTGTTGATTTGGATGGAGCTTTTCCTTGGCATGTATGACTCTGGTCTACGTAACTAGGATAGTATAAAAGATTGCTTATGGCTTCTATATGTCAAAGTAATCCATAGGCAATTTGGTACAGATAGCCTGGAAGGATAATAGGGCAAAAGGGTCTTTGTACTTCAAAAGATGCTGGGCCTGCCAATGAGATGTTGATGATCTTTTTCTCCTTCTGCCTTGATTTATTCTATAAACTTTGTAAATGTACCATCACATTGGAATCTATTTCTGTCTTATGAATCCTGTTGCCATTTCAAAGCCACAACTACAGCTCTACTGTAGTGGAAATACTCTCCCTGAGCTTTACATATAATGTTGATTCCTTATGGAGAAGCCTATTAATTTTGTATTATTTGAAGATGAGCAAACTGAGATCTGAAAGGTTGCATGGTTATACAGGCAAATATCGAAGAACCAAAATCAAATCCCACCAGTCTAACCCATGGCTCTGTACCCTCAGCCATTATGCTATGCTAATATATCTGCTCCAGATTACCTTGAATCTCTGATATGGTAATGATCACAATGTTGTTGGAAAGTTTTTTCCTACTCACATCAGAAATAAGGATACAGTCTGGTTCTTAGGTATTAATTTTTTAATATAGGTCATGTCACCTGGAAAATGTTAGAAAGGCAGTTTATTAGCTTTTTTATAAGAGCATGTAGCCCGCTTTCGCTATAATCTGGTGATGCACATTTGTGCCAAATTTTGGAGTTACTGTATTTCACCTTGCTGCAGCATTAAAAAGTTTGTTCTTTTCTTATTAACATCTTCTTTACAAGATGCTTTTCTCTTGACTGAAATTTCCACCCACATAGGATTAACTAAAATCCTCTAACATTGTGTTATGCCTCTTCCTAATTGGAAACTATTTATCTGGAAGTTTTGAAGCTTGAATATTTTAAATGGTGAACACTCCTTTTTAGAGTATGTATCTTTGCTGATATAGGTGATTGGTTATTTCAGGCACAGATCATTTGAAAAGCAAGCGGGGCAAGTAATAGTGAACCTATTAAGATGGTACCTTTACCTAACATTCAGATTATACTTAATGAATTCTAACTGTATATTTTAATTAAGGTGAAAGACACCATGTGATTGTATTTTTAAAGTTTATAAAGATAAAATCCTAGATCTACCAAATGTTAGGGGTCTGAAGGGAGGG
>VMDO01036789.1:0-14845 GCA_007922755.1 Pedetes capensis
TCAGTAAATGCAAGCATGATCTTTTCCTGTCCTTGCCTAATCACAACCATCACCGGTGCACTTGTTATTCTGATACAACCATCACCGGTGCACTTGTTATTCTGATATAACCATCACCGGTGCACTTGTTATTCTGATATAACCATCACCGGTGCACTTGTTATTCTGATATGCTCTGAATCGCGAGATTACCTTCTGAGTGGGGCTCCTTTGTCCCCAACATTCAGCAAGACATAATTTCTCTTTTTAAAGGTTTATTTGTAATTGTTGAAATTAAGATTCAGTCTTTCTTCTAGAGAATGGATTTGGTCATTCTATTGTCCATAAACAATTTACTTACCCAAGCTTAGCCTATAAAACACAGTTAAAATACTCCACATACTCTGTTATTAGCCATTTATTATTTTGATGAGAGAAACTATTTGAGTGTATGTATTATTGCTGGGTATGCAATTTTTCAAAAAACTTTTGTATAAATTTTTAAACATAAATTTTTCAAATTTCAGTTCTTTAAAACAGACTAATTATTTATTTAGCAATATTGAGGAAGGAAGTCTACCATACAAATAAATTTTCTAGGAACTTGGCTGTATTCATGTATTTTGGATTCATGTATTTTAGACTTTTATCAATAGAATCTGAAGATAATTTGGTTAGGTGACTAGGGTTTAATTTTTCACTATTGCAGGTTTTTTGGAATATATTTTATAATATTCTTTAATTGCAATTAAATAAATGTATATTGAGCACCTATTGTTATGTATTGGGTAGGAAAAAGTATTTTAAAAAGAATGAGCTATTGCCCCTACCCTCAAGGGGTTTATAATCTAGTGAAAAAGTTGGTTAGGAAAACAACCAACTACAATGCAAGTTGCTAGATTTAAAAAAATATCCTTAAGGATTATTGGCAATGCTAGTTTCATTTTTACTCCTACTAGCATATATGCTTCATACTGTATTAGTTGAGATTCTATTGATTTTATATGACAAAAAAGCTAATATATACTGGCTTAAGCAAAGAGAATTATGGGTAACATGAAAGAAGATCCAGAGACAGGGCTGATGTCAGACATGTCTAGATTTAGGATCAAAGGATTTTAGAAGGTGATTTCTCTTCATCTCTCAGTTCTGCCTTCAGTTGTATAGCTACAACTGTGTGCAATGAATCCAGACCTGACATCCTTTCAGGCTCGGGCCCAGAGGGAAAGAAAGTCCAACTCCTAGGAGTCTCAGGGAAAGAAAAATCCTGTTTATGTTACTGGCTGTGACTGGGTAAAATGTGCTGGTTAGTATAGGCCTGGGTGATAGGCTCCACCCTGGCAGAAAAGGCATGGCCTGAAATTGAAGGAAAGGTGTAATTTTTAAGAAAGAAATAGAGGTGTAGTTTCCAGAGAGAGAGAGGTTGAATGGGTGTTGAGGGCAGAAATAAGGGAATAAATACCTCCCACATACCAACCGAGATAAAGTGGTTTCCACGGGTTGTTTTCCTAACTTACCAGTACCCTTCCATATGATCAAAATACTGTTCCTTCCCTATTTCTTCTTCACCAAAGTTCTTAGTATTTTAACTTTTCAAGTCTTCCTGCCTTACTCACAGACAGTTCTATAAATGATTGAAAACCTGTATAAAAGTAAATTGAAAATGCATGTTTCTAAATGGCTCTTTGTTTGATGGTGGGTTGAGATTTAGCTGAGTTGGTAGAACACCCCTCTGCAGTCTCTGAGGTCCCGAGTTTGATTTCCAGCACCACAAAAACAGGGAAAGGACATGGCAATCCACTCCAGAGGCAATCCTGAAACAATTAATCAGCTGTTGAAAACCCTATAATGGTTGCGATGAGTCAGACACGACTCAACGGCACCTAACAACAACAACAGCATGTTTGATGGTATATGATGGTATAGAGATAAGTTTTTACTGGACTTTTTTTTTTTTTTTTTGTGGTACAGGGGTTGAACTCAGGGCATCGTGCTTGCATGCTTTGCAAGTGCTATACCACTGAGCTGCACTCCCCAGCCCATTTTTTTTTACTTTTTGAGACAGGGTCTCACTGAATTATGCAGACTGCCTCTGGTCTTGTACTTGTGATCCTCCTGCCTCTGCCTCAGAGTTGCTGGGATTACAGGTGTGTGACACCGGCCCCGGACTTTATTGGACTTTTACTAAGTTGTTGTTGTTGTTGTTAGGTGCCGTCAAGTTGGTGTCCGACTCATAGCGACCCTCATAGGGTTTTTAATGGCTGACTGTTTTGGGATTGCCTTGCGAGTGGATGGCCAGGTCCTTCTCCCATTTTTGCAGTGGTGGGAATTAAACTCAGGACCTCAGAGACTGCAGCGCAGCACTCTACCAACTGAGCCAAATCCCAGTCACTTTACTAAGTTAGATAGTTAAAAAAAACTCAGTTACAAAGCCATTTTTGTATCTACAAACTGTTACAATAGGTTCTACCTGTAGTGCTTTGACCTCCTTATCATTTATTTCACATGTAAATATTTTTAGTTGAGGGAACCCTCTTGTCAATCAGCTTGTGCTATAGGGGCTTGTGTGTTGCTGTGATGCCTAAAGCTATGCCACTGGTATTTCAGACACCAGCAGGGCTACCTATGGTGGATATATTTCAGCTGAGCTTCCAGAATAAGGCATACTAGGAAGAAGGACCCAGTAGATCACTCTCAAAACAATTAGTTGTTGAAAACCCTATGAATTGCAGAAATGCACTATCAGATACAGTGTCAGAAAATGGGCTCCCTAGGCTAGAAGGCATTCAACAAACAACTAGGGAAGATTTGTCTCCTCAAAGTAGAATCCACCTTAATGATGAGACTGGAGTAAAGCTCCTGGGTCCTCCTTTTGCTGATGTGGCATGCCTCAAAATGAGAAGAAACATAGTGGTTGTAACAATGGGCTCAAACATAAAAAGATCATGTGCATGTCATAGTGTTAGGTAGTGCATTGTTCTGTTATACACAGGGTCACTATGAGTTGGATCCAACTAGATGGCACCTAACAACAGCAGCAGCAGCAACAACAACATAACAACCCTTAATATTTTTTTCTTAAGTGCCTGAGTGGGCCATGTCCCCTGTCCTGCATCCTAACATAAAAGACAGAATGTCAACTATTCACAACACTGAACTGGGAGTGTTATGTTTGGCTTTTCACGGACGTGTCGTTGTAAACGATATTCTACATAAATGACTTCAAAAGACCTTAGCTTCATTTATCTTCTTGGCTTCAGTGTTCCCTCCTCTCCCTGATATTCATACGAGCTTAAAATAACCTAATTTTCTTGGACTTATCCCAAACAATTTGCAGAGCTTTTAATTTTTTATTTTATTTTATTTATTTATTTTCTCCAAATTTGCATGATTAGTAAAATCTGTGAGACCTCAAATGGAAATGGCAAATGCAGTGCTTCAGGGAAGCTGGGGAAAAGCCACATTTCAATCCCTTTATCACCACAGAAAATGAACCTTATTCCAGGGAAGAGCTGAGCAGATACTGTCAGTGGTGAGGTGAGAAAGAAATGAACTATGGAATTAGCATTTAAAATTCACAGCATGAGTCTGAATATTAGAGAATAAGTTATACATTGACCCTTCTGATGTTTAACAGAGAGAAGCATTCAATTTGCATTTCATTAAATATTAGAAATCAGATGGGGAGACCAGTTTTTTCCTAATAAAAGAAAAACTCTTACCAAATTATCTTTGAGAGAAATTCTCCAAATTTATAGTATCATGTATGTTTCTTATATACAAGGACTCTAAGAATTGGTGATTAGAAGGGATCAATAAATGTTAAAACTAGTTTGGTGGTAAAGTTATTTGGCTTTTATCAATGGTAAGAGAAATATACCTTATCTGTAGCTCATGAATCTATCAGATTCTCTAAAATACACATAGATGGTGTACAAGTAGTATATTAACTAATATAATTTAGTTGTGATTATCTTGATCTCTTTTTTCTCCCTACCTTTTTTAAAAATAAGAGATGATTTACAGGTTGTAGAAATTGTAAAATAATTTGGTGATAAAATACTACCATTCTTGTAACTTCAATTTTTATTTCTATGTTCGCAACTTGCTACCACTAATAAGCTGACACTCTTAACAAATTGTGTAATTTTGTATTCAATTAAGTTGGCTACCAGAATCTAGATAAATTTGGAACTTTTAATTGTGCATTTCTATTTCCATTATTATTTTTGTGCTATGTATTTATTTACTGTATTTGGTGATTTCTTTTATTGGAAACTTACTTGTTCTGTGTTATCTTAGCACAATTTTTTGTTAATCATCAGTAATGGAATGTAATAAGCAAATCCAGTCTGTTAAAGTCCAGGAGTTACCTCATTCATCTCACATATCAGATAGCACACAGATATTTTAATAATATACTTTAAGAGAAAATGACCTGATTTTATTGAACAATGCAAAGGATGTCTACCATAGCATCTTAAACTCTAGTAAAAATGTAGGTACATAACATTGCTGATTAATGGGAGATCTGTTTTTGTGCAGAGGGATAAATGGTTAATATGGTAAGTATTATGTTCTGCACATTTTACCACAGTTAAAAGAAATTGAAGACAAAAATGACTATGAAAATGATAGCTGTACTTGCAAATATGTTTGATAAATTCTTAGAAATTATAATATCCAATGTCTTTGTTTTACATTGAGAGAGATATCTAGGAAGGTTGAAATACCTTGCTCAAGGTCAAATAGCTGATTGGTATAAGAACTGAATCAGCAAAAATACCTGAGTTTTTCATTTCCTTTTTTGAAAAGGTTCTTAAATCTATGAATATATAACTTTTATCAGTTTTGAAAATATATTGACATTATATATTAAAATTGTTTCTGCCGTATTTTCTTTCTTCCTGGGACTACAACTAAATGTATGTTAGAAATACTACCTGCTGTGTCTTTCTCTTCTGTATTTTCCATCCTTTTGTCTCTCTATGCTTCATTTCCAGTTAGTTTATTCTGACTTGTACTCTAGGCCACTAATTTTTATTTAGTTATTTTTAATAGGCTATCACCTGCAGTGTACCACTGCGGCCTCTGATCCTATCAGATCTCAGAAGCTCTGCAGGGTGGGGCCTGTTTAGTAGTTAGATGGGATATCACCTGGGAATTATAAACACCAGGTGCTATAGGCTTGGGAGAATGACCTGGCAGCCCATTCCCAAAAAACAATCAGCCATTGAAAACCTTATGAATAGGAGAAAAGCACTGACAATAGTGCTGGGCATGGCATGGTGTCTGGTAGTGTTTCCTCTCTTGTACATTGGGTTGCTATGAGTCAGACTCAACTCCAGGGCATCTAACAACAACAAACAATAGGCTATTAGGGCTGAGGTTTAGCTTAGTTGGTAGAGTGCTGCTCTGTGCTGAGGCCCTGGGTTTGATCTCCAGTGCTACAAAAATGGGAGAAGGACCTGGGAACCCACTCCTAAAACAATCCCGAAATAATCAGCCATTGAAAACCCTGTGAGGGTTGGTATGAGTCAGACCCGACTTGATGACACCTAACAACAACAACAATAAGAGGCTCCTGGGGCTATTTGTTTATGGTTTTGGATACTGTTTAAAATCTGAAGATCTGCTTTGTATTTTTTAGTTTCAAACTTCCTGCTGAAAATGAAATCTTATCTCTTACCTCCTTGAACATGGTAAGCGAGTGTATTTTTGGGTGTGGTGGCACATGCCTATAATCCCAGCCCTTGGGAGGACAAGGCTGGAGGATCACAAGTTTGAGGCCAGCCTGGGCTACTTAGTAAGTTCTAGACCAGACTATGCGGCACCAAAAGACACAGTCTTAAGAAGAAAATGAAAACAAAACAGCCCCCCAAAAAACCTGTTTCAAAAAATCTATTTTTGAGAGCCCCTTAGATCTGTTTCACTCTGTTGTTTTCCAAATTTTAATTCATGTAGTCTCTGTATGCCTGGTTATTTTTGGTTGTTTCTAGATTTTGAGTTTAAAAAATTGTTTACAGAAGTAATTTGAGGTCTAGGATGAGAGTTTCTCTAGAGAGAATCTGCTTTTGTCAGGTGTTTAGGGGCACTAAAAATCAAGGCTCAGTTTAATCTAATTTTAGGAATTGAGTTTTTTCCCTCTCAGTCATTCAGAAGATTTAAAGATTAGTTTTATTACCTTTGAGGGTTGGCAATTTTCCCTTATGCATATGATGCAGGTTTTGGGATCCCAACTGTGAACACTAGGGATTTACCTGAGTTCCCACACTTACCAGGCTGGGTTCCAAATTTTATCCACCAGGCGAAGAAAACTTCAACAGTGCTTCTTGGTTTTTGGCATCCTCTTGCAATTTGTCCACAGTTACAAGTAGAACCAAAGGATAATCTCACTTCTCTGGATTATTTGTAATTTTTGAGATAGGGGCTCAGTTATTCTTCATTATGCCCTCAAGGAGATGTTTTTAAAAATATTTCATCTAGACTCTCTATTATTCTCAGCAAAGACATTCGTTCAAATTACCTAATCCATTACTAGAACTAAAAGTGCTCTTCCCTACTTTATTTTTTAAAAGGTTTATAATTTCTAAAGTAATAATGATCATTTCAGAAAAAGCTTAAATACCTAAAAGGAGAAAAAGTAGAAAATCTCTCATAAACACTCTCCTTAATTACATTAATAACAAATTTTAAGGTACCTGGAATATGTTGCTAAATTACCTTCCTTAAGATGTTTTTTTTACTCCATGTCCAAAGTTCTTTCTACTCCTTTGCCATACCACTTTCTGGACAAACTTGTTTTAATGGGTAATCGTTGCCTTTAGTATGTTGTTGTTGTTGTTAGGTGCCATCGAGTCCTGTCCGACATAGCGACCCTCATAGGGTTTTCAATGGCTGATTGTTTTCGGGATTGCCTTGGGAGTGGGTTGCCAGGTCCTTCTCCCATTTTTGTGGTGCTGGGAATCAAACTCGGGACCTCAGAGACTGCAGAGCAGCACTCTACCAACCGAGCTAAATGCCAGCCCCCCTTTAGTATAGTCTAATATAATTAAGATTGTTAATGAAAACTTGTTTTTTGGCACTTGGGGGTTGAATCCAGGGTCTCACACATACTTTGCAAGTGCTCTACCACTGGGATGTACCCCCAGCCCATTTTTTATTTTTATCTTGAAATAGGGTCTTGCTAAGTTATGCAGGCTGCCTCTGGCCTCAAACCTGCAATCCTCCCACCTCTGCCTCCTGAGTTGATGCAATTACAGGTATGAACCACTGTGTCTGGTGTAGAAAACTAATTTTTTAACTTCTCTGTGAGTATGATTAAAGTTGAATAATTCTTTTTATGAAGAGAGAAATAAGTAGGAGATACAACTTCTTGCAATGACAGTTTACTAATGACCATCTCCATATCATTTTATATATACATTTTATTCACATCTGACATAACTGTCTTTGATTTTGATGAAGTTCAGAATTCCCAGTTTCTTTAGATACAAATATCATGTTTCTGTATTCCTATATTTTTTGCCTGACTAAATTGAGGAGGGGACTTAAATGGTGAAAAGAAAGAGGTGGGAGATCTGCTCAGGCTTTCTTAGCCACATTGTTATAGAAAAATTATTTCTACTTTCTCATCTTTTCCTCCTTTGTACCATAGAGAAGAGTTGACATATCCTGTGTTTATACCTGTCTGGTGCTGCGTAGCCACGACCAAGTCATCAAATTATTTTTGAGACATGTTTGGAAGGATGGGACTTGTTGTTAGGTGCTGTCAAGTCGGGTCCAACTTGCAGAGACCCTCTTAGGGTTTTCAATGGCTTATTGTTTCAGCATTGCTTTGAGAGTGGATTTCCACATCTTTATTCTATTTTTGTGGTAATGGGGATCGAATCTGGGTCCTAAGAGAGTGTAGACTGGCACTCTACCAACTGGGCTAAACACCAGCCTGGATGATACTTAAATATCTCAAAATAACAATAACAAAAACCAGTCTTAGTCTTTACAATAATATGATGAAATTAAAGCATCTTAAAGTTGTGAAACTACTTTAAGTTCTTAGAATGATGGACAATATTTAATAAAAAAGACATAAGTAGAACTATTTAAAATGCATTATTGGAGTCAATACAGATTCTAGGCATATTAATTGTCGAAGTGAAGAATATTAAGTTATTGTGTGGAATTTAATGGCAATAGCTAAAAGTCATGACATTTTTGTTTCATGTGCTGGGCTTAATTTATATGTAAATATAAGCTCTGTAGTAGTACCTAGACATTTAAATACTGTCTGAATGGCTTGTTCTGGGAAACTGATGTGTATCTCTGCCTGAACATTGTGTTTTAAAAGAACTCTATAAAACATAATTTAGTATATATATTTTGAAAAATAAAAAGAAAAGGTACAGTGACTTCTGTTGAAATAGGCTCTAAAAATATTGGGGTTTGTAATTATAATTAAATTTCAGTAAAGTTACTTGTACCAATTCTGGACTTTTGACAGCTGAATGAGAATAACACAGAGTTTTAAGGTGGCCTGGGATGATTAGGAAGCCAATGATAGGGTACAGGAAATGCTACCCCATAATAGGACACCTTATCACTCTGAGTATTTTAAGATGAAGGAAATTGAGAAAATCACAGAAGCAGAAAAGTCCCTCTGACAGTCTCTCTTGAGATCAGACAGTATCCTGTCAGATACCTAGAGGAAAAGGATGCTACTCACAGAGGCAAAGAAGAATCTGAACAAAGAGGCCCTGCCAAGTTCACCATAGTGTATTACCAGTAAGTCACATTCTTTTTGTCTAATCATATTTTTATATGACTTCCCTTTCTTCATCAAACATGAAGCACAGACAATCTAAGCAAAGACCTAAATGTAAGACTTGTTGTTGTTGTTAGGTGCCGTTGAGTTGGTATCCAACTCATAGCGACCCTCATAGGGTTTTCAATGGCTGGCTGTTTCAGGATTGCCTTGGGAGTGGATTACCAGGCCCTTCTCCCATTTTTGTGGTGCTGGGAATTCAACTCGGGACCTCAGAGACTGCAGCATAGAGCTCTACCAACTGAGCTAAATCCTAGCCCAAATGTAAGACTAGGAACCATAAAACTCCTAATAGAGAACATGGGAGAAATCCTCCTTGAGTTGGTATTGGCAATGATTTTATTGTTGTTGTTTGAGACAAAGTTTTTCCTTGTAGCCCAGGCTGGTCTTGAACTCACTTTGTAGCCCAGGCTGACCTCAAACTCATGATCCTTCTACCTCAGCCTCCTGAATGCTAGGATTATAAGCAGGTGCCACCATACCTAGTTGTCATGGTTTTTGGGCTATAACACCAAAAGCTCAGGCCAAAAGCAAAAGAAAATAAGTGGAACTATATCAAGCTAAACTTCTGCATCACAGGAAACAATCAACAAAATGAAAAGGCAGTCCATGAACTATGAAAATATATTCAGAAACTGTATACCTGATGAGGAGATTACATTCAATATTTATAAAGAACTCTTACAATTAACTATCATAAAAACAACCCAATTAAAAATGGGCAAAGGATCTGAACAGATATTTCTCAAAATATAATAATGGTCGATAGATTTAGGAAAGGTGCTCACTGTCACACTAATCATCAGGGAAATGCAAATCAAAACGACAATGAAGTATCACTTCATACTTGTAAGGATGACTATTTTAAGGAAGATGACACATAACAAATATTGGTCAGAGGGTTGAGAAAAGTGAACCTTAGTATCCTGTTGATGGGAATGTAGATTCATGTAGTCATTATGGAAAACAGTATGGAGATTCCTAAAGAATTAGAAATGGAATTACTGTATGATACAGCAATCTCTGTTCTGAGTATATATTCAAAGAACATGAAATCACTTTCTTTAAAGATATTTGCACTCCCATTATCATTGCAGTATTATTCACAATAGCCAAACATAGAAACAACCTAAATGTCCACAGATAGATGAATGGATAGAGAAAATATGACATGAATGGAAATATTATTCAGCCTTAAAAAAGTAGATCCTGTCACTTGCTACAACAGGGATTGATGTAGAAAATATTATGCTAAGTGAAATAAGCCAGACACAGAAAGAAAAATATTGCATAATCTCACTTATATGTGTATTTTCTTTTAAAAAATGTAAATGCTCAGAAAGAAGAAAACAGTGGTTACTACAAGTTTGAGTAGGGGTAGGATGCAATGTACAAAACAATGGATATGTAGGAGTTTAATGTATAATATGAGGACTAAAGTTAATAAAATTATAATTAGGCATTTTTGTTAAATTAGTAGATTTGAGCCATTATTGTCACAAAAATCAGTAACTATGTGAAATGAGAAATGTCAGTCTGTTTCACTATAGTAACCATTTTACTGTCTATATATATCCCATAACATGTAAACCCCAAATATATTTGATTAAATTTATTTTTAAAAACTAACAATAAAAAGAAGGGCTGGGGTTTAGCTCAGTTGGTAGAGTGCTGCTCCACACTCTGTGAGGACTCAGGTTCGATTTCTAGCACCACAAAAATGGGAAAAGGATGTGGCAATCCACTCAAAGCAATTGCAAAAAATCAGCCATTGAAAAACCTATGAGGGTTGCTATGAGTCAGATATGACTCCATGGCACCTAACAACAACAAGAAGCATAAAAATGCATAGTATTCTCTAGGTACTTGGTTCTTCATTTTTGTAGACTCCCATGTCACATAAAACTTTGGTTAAATAAATTTGTTTTGCTTTTCTCTTGTTAATCGGTTATCTGTTATGTGGGTATCAGTCACAACCACTGCCATGAGTGAGGAAAATATTTCATTTTTTCCTTTTTACCTACATAGGGATACAAAATTTTTATATTCTAACTCCAATGCTTCTTGGTGGGTTTTAAAGCCATTCAACTGAGCTGTGACTAATTTCTAAGAGAAAATGGAAAAGTAGAGTAATAGAATTTATTAGCCTTGATCACTTGAGCTGACCCTTGTGTTCCAAAAGGTAAAGTTCCAGATCAACCCAGATAGTGTGGACAATTTGCTGAGTTTCATGTTTCTAAACCATTTTCATTGTATGAGAAACCTATGGTGTCCTAATGTTTTCATCACTCATCACAGTCAGTCATCAATTCATCCCTCCCCTTACCTGAAAAATCACCTGCTTTGTGAAGTTTAAGAAACATGACCACAAAAGGTGTATTGGGTAGCTGACATTTGTCACTCAGCCTAGGGAGGTTCCTTACAGGCTTCGAGTGCTTGCAATTCAAGGAAACCGTTGTTTGGATGCCCAGATCTGCAATCCTAATTCTCAGAAATGTAACTCTATGCTGATAGACCACTGATTTTTGAATTTTTAAGAAATGGAGCATAATATTAACCACAAATCTTCATTCCAGTAACATATCATGAAAACAAGCATTAAAACACACTGAAAGAGGCCACATAAAGTTGAAATTGACATTGTCTTTGTGTAGTCAAGAAGTCTAAACCTGGGGATAAAAATGACATCTTTGCCCTACACATCAACTCAAAGAGAAAGGAGTAAGTTTTTAAAGCCAGGTATTTTAAAAATAAAGTTTGACTGGAAATACAAAAAGCCAGAGGGAATTTATGACTCTGAATGGCTGTAATTAATATGTAAACCTTTCCTCAGTGACCGCTTTTATCTGTACTATGCAGGCTGAAGGTAGACAGCCTTGGAATGTGGATCTAATCTTACAGGTCTGTAATTCGGAGGATGACTAAGGTGCTAATTGCTGTAAGATTTTGATTGCCCAATATGGGTTAACCAGGATCATACTTGGCACTGTGTTCCCACATGACATGTCCCTCTCTTTTTAGTAGAATTGGAATTTTCTTGGGAAACTGAAAGATAGAAATTGCTCATGAAATTCCAGTGTCTGCTACAGGTGTGTGCTACACCAGTGTGTAGCAGCTTAGCAAATTTCAAATGCAGCAAGATGACTGATAGCCTGATTACTATTTAGGGATTATTTAGTTTTATAAACATCTTACAAAGCAGTTTGTTGGACTCTCCAGCAATTTAGCAGAGATACAAGAGGAATTAGGGTAAAGGTAGAGGAACTTTACACTAAAGTGTTAGAATAGTCAAGTTGGACATGGTGGTGTACCCCAGTGCCTGTAACCCTAGCACTCAGAAGGCTGAGACAGGAGGATTGCCAGTTTGGGGCCAGCTTGGACTATATATAGCAAGGGCTCATCTCAAAAATAAAAATAAATGACTAAATAAGTAAACAAATAAATAAACAAAGCATTATGACAATCTATTGGAGAAGAAAACAAAGAAATTAAGTGGAAGGGTCATGTTTGGCATACCGCTGATTTCCAAAAATCTCACGAAATTGAGCACCTCCTACAGGAAAGGCATCGGGCTGGGATTTAGCTCAGTTGGTAGAGCGCCGCTCTGCGGTCTCTGAGGTCCCGAGTTCAATTCCCAGCACCGCAAAAATGGGAGAAGGATGTGGCAATCCACTCCCGAGGCAATCCTGAAACAATCAGCCATTGAAAACCCTATGAGGGTTGCTATGAGTCTGACACGACTTGACGGCACCTAACCTAACCTAGCCTAACAGGAAAGGCAGTGCATATCGGAGCCCATGATGGTACCTCTGGAACATCCTCCTGAACAAGGTAGCCAGTGTGGTTGAGATTGTCAACCATACACTAAGACTATTGTTTGAAACTCAGATTTTGTTTTAGCTTGATTTATTTTGGGAGTAGCGATTAATTATTTTAAATCGCCTTTATCTGAAAAGGTGGTAAACATGGCTTTTTTGATTTGTTTGCCCACAATAGTTTCTGGTTTGAAAAATCTAACAAATCACAAATAATTTCTCTTGAAGTTCCCAATGTGAAGACATATTTTTGATAACTCTTTAACGAGGATGAAATGCATAAATCTTTATACCTAATGAATATTTGCTTTTTCCCTAAGGGATTTCTCACCTCTCTCACGTGAGGACAAATAATGATTAATATTTGAGGGTAGGGGCAGAGACGAATGGCTGATGGAGAAATTTTTGGCTTTGGTTTTGTTCAAGATGAATGAAAGTCAGAAAAATTTAAAATCAATATCTCATTCCCTTCATGATCTAACAAACAAAAACATCTTTAAACTAATACAAAAACAAATATTCCTATGAATTTCCATTTCCCTCACAAATATGGCAAAGACAAGGAGGGCTGGGATGTAGCTCAGTGGTGGAACAGTGAGGCCATACAAGGAAAGCTTGAGTTATTTTTAAAATTTGACCAAATTCTCCTTACTGTTCTTAAGAATATCTTATTTCTCTATTCCTTCCTTCTTTCCTTTTATCTTTGAATAATAAAGTAGGCATCCTAGACTTTGTTCTGAGAGATGAAGAAAAAGGATAGAAAAACTAATATATAGGTGTTAGTCTTTGCAGGGTGCTGTGGGTTAGGAAAGAAAAAAATGGTCATTATTCAACATAGACCTTCATTTAAAAACTAATTCTCTTCTTTGTGATAACATTTAGTTAGGTTAGGTTAGGTGCTGTCGAGTCTGTATCCGACTCATAGCGACCCTCATAGGGTTTTCAATGGCTGATTGTTTGGGGATTGCCTTGGGAGTGGATTGCCAGGTCCTTCTCCCATTTTTTTGGTGCTGGGAATTGAACTCGGGACCTCAGAGACTGCAGTGCAGCGCTCTACCAACTGAGCTAAATCCCAGCAACATTTAGTAAAAATGGTAATTAGTAAAGTGGACATTAGTAAAGTATATGTACATAGTTTCTAAACCCCTCATCGAGGCTTCCCTTTACTCTGGGAGAGAAGGCGCATGGAGGCTGAGAGCTCTGTCACTGTAACCTTAGACATGAGCAAGGTTACCCAAGGTGGACAGGTTTTCAGCTGAGCTTCCAGACTAAGACAGACTAGGGAGTAGGACCTGGCGAGCCACTCCCGAAACAACTAGCCATTGAAAACCCTATGGATAGCAAAGAAACACTGTCAGATATAGTGCCGAAAATGAGGCCCCCAGGTTGGAAGGCACTCAAAAGACTACTGGGGAAGAGTTGCCTCCTCCAAGTAGAGTCTACCGTGATGAGGGAAATGGAGTAAAACCCCAGGGTGCTCAACGTGACGATGTGACACGACTCAAAATGAGGAGAAACAACTGTAAACATCCATTAATAATTGAACATGGAATGTACGTAGTATGAATCTAGGCAAATTAGAAATTGATAAAAGAGAAATGGATCGCATAAACATTGACATTCTAGGCATCAGTGAGCTAAAATGGACCGGCATAGGCCATTTTGAGTCAGACAGTCATAAGGTCTACTATGCTGGGAATGATAAACTAAAGAGAAATGGGGTTGCATTCATCATCAAAAAAGACATTTCAAGATCTGTCATGAAATACAATGTTGTTAGTGATAGAATAATATGCATATGCCTCCAAGGAAGGCCAGTTAATATGACTATTATTCAAATTTATGCACCCACCACTAAGGCCACAAATGAAGAAAGGGAAGACTTCTATCAGCTTCTGCAATCTGAAATAGATCAAACATGCAATCAAGACATACTGATAATCACTGGTGACTGGAATGCAAAGGTTGAAAACAAAAAAGAAGGCTCAGTAGTTGGAAAATATGGTCTTGGTGACAGAAACGAAACTGGACATGGCATGATAGAATTTTGTCAGACCAATGACCTTTTCATTGCAAATACATTTTCTTCAACATCATAAACAGAGACTATACACATGGACTTCACCAGACGGAACATACAGAAATCAAATTGACTACATATGTGCAAAGAGACGATGGAAAAGCTCTGTACAAAATGTCAAAACAAGACCAGGTGCTGACTGTGGATCAG
>VMDO01036790.1:0-14845 GCA_007922755.1 Pedetes capensis
GGAAAGACATGAATTTTGTATGGCTGAATGTTTAAAATGTAAATTTTATAAGTTTAAAAGCAAGATAAAAACATGACTGTCAGTAAGATCTTGAGTCCAATTCTTTAACTTGGATATTTGCAATACTTACACAATATTTTTAATGAAAATTTGTTGTTAGATTCCATCCAGTCGGTGTGTGACTCGTACAGGCAAAGCATTATTGTCAGTGCTTCTCTGCTATTCATAAGGTTTTCAATGGCTGATTGCTTTTTGGGAATGGGTTCCTGGGTCCTTCTCACAAGCCTATATCACCTGGTGTTCCCAGGCTAAGGAACAGTAAATATCCTTAATTTGGAAGTTTATAATGTCATGTGCCTGAAACTATAGCACTGTGGCATCCAATTCCGTCAGATCTCAGAAGCTAAGCAAGGTTGGGCCTGCTTAGTACTTGGATGGGAAACTGCCTGGGAACACCAGTTGCTCTAGGATTGGCAGGGGTTACAGCCCAGTGGTAGAACATATGAAAAGTATGTGTTAGGCCCTTGTTACAAACTCCTCATACTCCAAAAATACAAAAAATCAAAATAAACTATGAACAAGTTTTATATCATTAAATATATATATATATATAAATATGATATATTAAATAATACAAGGTATTTGCTTTCCTAAGCATAATAAAATGGTTTAAATAATTTAAATATTATAGAAGCATGGCAGTATACATAAAACTGAGAAAAAAATGAGAAAAAATGGGATTAAATTCATAACAATTAAATTACTGAGGCAATAATATAAATCATTAAACATATGGATAGAGAAATATTCAATCTATAATTGCTTATAACTTCACTTAAAGGCTTAGTTTATCTTAAAAGAGGACAATATCTGTATAAAAGAGCAACATTATTTGAGATCCACAACCTATAAAAAGTGAAGTTGGGAGGGTAGCAATTTGCCAGGGTAGAAATATGGTCAAGGTAACAATCAGAAGTTGCAAATATTTAAGCTTTCCTATTCTACTTGTTTGGTTTGTAGGATCACAGTCTTATAGCTGAAGACATCCAAAATAAGAGAAAGAAAAATTATCATTAATGAATATAAGAAGCCAAACATATCCATAATTAAGCAAATAGAAATACCATTTTTATTAACTTCATATGTCAATGTAAAAAAGAACTTTGACATAACTTTAAGCACATATGTACACACAGACACAGCTATTATCCCTTTGAAGAAAATATTCTTGAACAAAAAATCTTGCACAAATAACCATCAGGATATTGTGGAATGTGTTAATTCATAATAATACATTATGTAGGTAAATATGTCTTGCTTTGGGTTTTAGCTATCTCTAAGGACTTGACAACCCACTCGCAAAAGACAATCCACCATTGAAAACTTTATGAATAGCAGAGAAGCACTAACAATACTGTTTCACCTGTTGTATGTAGGGTCACTGAGTTGGCACCAATTCTATGGCACCTAACCACAACAAAATTGTGTATCAAATCAAAACCTAATCTTATTGTTAGATATAAGTGACTACATGAACTTTCATATTTGTCATAAAGATAGGAGTAAATGTATTAGTCAGAAGCTAAGTGGAGTCAGGATTCCCAGTAAGTTGAAATGGAGCTGCCTTGCTATAAGAAATGCATCAGGGAAATGGAAGCCAAAATCATGATGAGATACCATCTTATGCCAGTTTGAATGGCTATTATAAAAAAATTATGAGGATGTGGAAAAAAGGAACTCTTACACACTGCAGGGGTGAATTTAAATTAGTATAGTCACTATGAAGAACAGTATGGGGGTTCCTCAAAAAACTAGAAATACAACTACCATATGGTATAGCTTGTACCATTTCTGGGTATATAGCAAAAGGAAATGAGGTTGGCATACAAAAGGGACAGATGCACACTCATGTTGTATCATGATACTATATAGAATCAGCCTAGGTGAATGCCAATAGGTGGATAAAGATAATAAGGCATGAATTTGTATATGTTTATGTATAAATATATATATGCAATGGAATGTTATTTGACCATAAAGGAGGATGAGATTCTGTTGTATGTAGGAAAATGGATAGAACTGGAAGATATTACTCAGAAAGACACCTGCAGTTCTGTCTCACAAGTTTGTTGTTGTTAGGTGCTGTCGAGTCAGGTTGGACTCATAGTGACCCTCATAAGTTTTCCAATGGCTGGTTGTTTCAGGATTGTCTTGGGGAGTGGACTGCCACATCCTTCTCCCATTTTTGCAGTGCTAGGGATCGAACTCAGGTCCTCAGAAAGTGTGAAGGATAGTTATTACTAAAGATGGACAAGGGTATGTGTCAAGGGGGTGGATAAAGGGTAGTTGGGTATGATCAATGCATGCTGTATCTGTATGCGTATATGGAAATATCACACTGAGCCCATGAGCCTATTAATACATACTATGTTGTTGTTGTTGTTGTTGTTGTTAGGTGCCATCAAGTTGGTAACCGACTCATAGCAACCCTCATAGGGTTTTCAATGGCTGACTGTTTCGGGATTGCCTTGGGAGTGGATTGCCAGGTCCTTCTCCCATTTTTGCAGTGCCGGGAATTGTACTCGGGACCTCAGAGACTGCAGCGCAGCACTCTACCAACTGAGCTAAATCCCAGCCCAATACATACTATAAAAATGTCTTAATAAAAATATATGTCAGCTAGATATGCCTTATTTTTTCCCCTGCTTTGGCTTCCAGAGTAGCTGGGTTTACAGGCATGCTACATCACACCAGGCTTAGGTACGTGTTTTGCAACATATTAAACAATTAAAATAGAAAGTATGAAAAACATAAAGGCATACATGAGAAATAAATATCACATAAAAATATAGCATTCAAAATAATATATAAGCCTACACATACATAAACACTGTACATGATAACAATAAATATGCAAGCAGAAAAAAAGAAATGCATACACCCAGGGGCAGGTGTCAGAGAATGGAACAAGGCTGCTGTGCATTTCTATATTAGATGTCGAATGACAGCTTCCTTTCCATTTAACCCTTCACTAACATTTTGCAGCCTTTTTGATATCACTTAGTGTGGCGGTTGAGACCTAAGAGTAGAGAGAAAAGAAAAGCAGCATTTGAGAAGGGTACGGAGGAGGGACTTTGGTGTGTTTCAGGAGTGAATGTGGAAGAAAAATGGGTTAGTCTATAATTAATACTAGCTCTTTCTGTTCATTTTTTTTTGCTAAGATAGATACACCAAAAAAGGAGAGTAGTTTTTAAAAAACTAATAGTTTACCTATTTTAACATTTTTTATTTATCTTTAGGTTGAGGAATGGTCCCTAGGAATTTACTTTGTTACATTCTAAGTAAACAATGCCTTTGAAAACATGAGATGCTAAAGGGTTTATTTCTGATATTAAGTAGGAAAAACACATATAGAGTTGATACTGGGATATGATGAGTTAATATCTGCTTAAAATAATGCATATCTGAGTGAGAGTTACACAAAGTTTAATTATTGTAATCATCTAAATGGGGCTGGGATTTAGCTCAGTGGGTAGAGCGCTGCGCTGCAGTCTCTGAGGCCCTGAGTTCAATTTCCAGCACCGCAAAAATGGGAGAAGGGCCTGGCAATCCACTCCCAAGGCAATCCCGAAGCACTCAGCCATTGAAAACCCTATGAGGGTCGCTATGAGTCGGATACCGACTCGAAGGCACCTAACAACAACAACAACAACAATCATCTAAATATGCATACACACCGAACCCATGCATACACACGCATCATCACAAAACTGTGCTGTCTGAGCAAAATGTGATTGGTGAACATTTGTGGTTTCTGAGATTGTAGATAATGTCTGCATTTTACCTTGCATGTTTCCTTTTTTAATGTGTCTACATATTTTAGGCAAAGAAAATAAAACCAGCCAAGGGTGCTTCCGTAGTCTAAGTAAGTGAGTTTAGAGAAATTAACAGTTGGGTAATATGTTCTAACAGAGTGTCCACAAGCTATTTCTCTCTGTTTTGATTGGTAAGATTTGAACACTTGACTTTCAATAGTTCTTTTTCACTCCTTCTTCCTTTCCTTTCTTCCCCTTCCCACTGGAAAATAAATCTCTTCATTCTCAGCTGTGGCCCAAAGTAATTTCCTTGTAAATGGAGTATGTGTTCAGAGATGATAAAATACCTTGAGCAATAAGCAGATTTTCACCAAAAAAAAAAAAAAAAAAAATCTTAGGCAGGTTCCATGGCACAGGCCTGTAATCCCAGTGACTCAGATTACTGAGGCAGGAGTATGGAGAGCTTAAGGCCAGAAGCAGCCTGTACAACTTAGCCAGACCTTGCTCAAAAAAAGGGGCATCTAAGGGTATGGCTCACAGGGGGAGTACTTGCCTGGTATGCACAAGCCCCTGGGTTCAGCCCCAAGCACCACAAAAATTATCACAGGGATAACCACAATAATGTATGTAAAGAAGTAGAGAAAGCCTTTTCTTTTCTAGCTCTTTTCCAGCTTAGTTTATAAATATTAGGAATAAGCGAGGAGGGAGTGGATATCCTTATCTTGTTCCTGATCTTAGAAGGAATAGTTTCAATTTTTCCCCTTTTAATATGATGTTGGCTGTAGGTTTGTCATAAATGGCCTTTATGATGTGGAATAAGTCCCTACTGTGCCCAATTTCTATAAGGCTTTTATCATGAAAGAATGTTATACTTTGTCAAAGGCCTTCTAAGCATCAATTGAGATGATCATGTGACTTCTGTCTACAAGTCTCTTGATATGTTGAATTACATTAATTGATTCTTGTATATTGAACCAACCTTGCATCTGTGGAATGAAGCCCGTTTGATCACAGTATATGATCTTTTATGTGTTGCTGATTTCAGTTTGCCAGAATTATATGGAGGGTTTTAACATCAATGTTCATCAGGGAGATTGGTGTACAGTTATCTTTCTTTGTGGAGTCCTTATCTGGTTTTGGTATCAGGGTGATACTGGATTCATAGAATGAGTTTGGAAGTAGGCCTTCCTTTTCTACTTTAAGAAATGATTTATGAAGGATAGACATTCGTTCTTGGAAGGTTTGGTGGAATTCAGCTGTGAACCCGTCAGGACCTGGACTTTTCTTTGTTGGAAAGTTGAGTATAATTCAGAGGATAGAATGGGTCTGTTTAGTTTGCTTGTGTCCTCTGGGCTTAGTTTTGGAAATTCTTATGTGTTAAGGAATGTATCCATTTCTTCTGTATTCTCATTTTGTGGTGAGTACAAGTTCTCAAAATAATCTTTGATGATCTTCTAGATTCTGTTGAAATCCCTTGTTATGTTCTCTTTGTCATCTCCAATTTTTTTTTTAATTTGAGCCTTTTCTTTCTTTTCTTTTTTATTTTTTTGATGAGTCTAGCAAAGGAAGTTTCAATTTTGTTGACATTTTTAAAGAACCAGCTCTTGATTTCATTAATTTTTTGTATTGTCCTTTTAGTTTTTACTTTGCTAATTCTAAATATAAACATCATTTTTCCTTACTAGAAATAGCATATTAAGAAAAGATTTAAACATCACTTTAAAAAAAACCTTGTGACAGACATTTTACTAGTCCCCCAATGAATGTTTTACTTATTTTGAATTATGTAACCACCTTCAAGGGATTTGAAAATAATTATTTCAGTAAAAGGGTACAGAGCTCCTGAACTTGCATAATTTCCCACAAGAAAAATTAAATCAGAATTATGTAAGTACAGTCTGTTGCTACAAATCCAGTTATTCCTGTGGCAATGCCTGGGAAGAAGAATGCAGGATGTTCCGAAAGTCAGGTTAGCCTGAAGCTGTACTTGTCCTCTACACTCTTATTGACATGACCATTTTGAGTAAGACCATGAGCACACAAACTATCTGCCACTTTGGTGAGATTTAAAAATGAAAAACAGTAGAATAGTGTAGCCAGATCCCAAGCAGAATAAAACGAAGAGGAAGAAACGAAAGGGTGGCTGGATAGTAAATAATTTAGCTTGGCCTTTAGTGAAGCTAAGTAATCCAAGGCGTAAACCAAAATTAATTTTGAGACTAGGATTTTTCTGAAAGTACACTCTGTATTTTTCCAGTTATTGGTATGTCTGGAAATCTCTCCTTTCCAAACAAAGATCTTCAGAAGGGATATATTGAAGTTGTTTAGAAGTCTTCAAGGCCCTTTAGATTTCCTTGACAAACCATGGTTCTCAACTGGATATGATATTATTACAAACAATAGTAACCATCAACCCTTATTATCTACATAGTATCCTGACATCTTTTGTTAATCACTTAAAACAGTGTGTGATGTTATCTATTTTTTATTTGCTGCCATGCTCTCCCAACATTCACACCCAAATATTAGTGCTACGTCTGCCACATCTATTCTTTCCTCAGACATTGTGCAGCATCTGAAACAGGAAAAGGGGTAACTATGTATTTGTTTATTTGAGGAATTCTGTGTGATAGACCTGGGACAATACACCAATAGCAGAGCAAATTAAGATATCTTTTCTTGGGGCTATTAGTAATATTTTCCATAACTTAAAGGTGAGCTCACCCTTCAACCCACAGTTTCCATTTTTATAAGAAATCCTCTTAATGAGACAGTAGAACATACATTTACTTATGAATTTTTTTTTGCATTACTTGGGAGTTAAACCTAGGGCCTCACACATGCCTTGCAAGTGTTCTACCTCTGTGCTAAACTCTTAGCCCATTTAAAAAAACAAAAACTTTATCTTGAGACAGGTTCTCACTAAGTCACACAGGTTGAATCTGGCCTCAAACCTGCAATTCTCCTTCCTCTGCCTCCAGAGTCACTGGGATTACAGTCATGAGCCACTATGCCTGACTAGAACATAATTTGATAAACATAGGTGTTTCTGGCAACAAATATTTATAATATTTAAAGATTTGGAAGCAGAAAAGAAAAATGTTTAACAATAGGAAATAATTTCCAAAGATAGTATATTTATACCTGAGAAAACTGTGAATCCATTAAAATGATGTTTAAAAATATTTTCACATAGCAAAATATACAACGTATAACTGATGAAATGAGGCTTAAATCTGCATAGACATCATAATGGAGGCTGTAGTGTCCACACAGACACATTTAGCATATAAGTATGTATTTAGCATATGTCTGAGATTATAAGAGACACTCTGTGTGTGTGTGTGTATTTGTATGTCCCTGTCCACATGGAGGTTTTATCAAATAGACATCCAGGACATTATAAAGTCTATAGCCAGTCTGCCTGAATAAGAACCCTAATTCTGCCACTTTATGAGCAAGTTAGTTTACCCTTTTTCTCATATTCTTTCTGTGTGAAGTGGGGAAAAATATGGAATTGCCGTTGAAATTATATAAATTAATTTCTGCTGAACACAATGAAAAACAGGGAGTAGATAGACAAATCTTAGTATTATCATCTAAATATACACATTATATATATGAGCCCATGCACATACAATATCACAAAACTATGCCAAATTAGGGAAAATGCGATTTGCAAATATTTCTGTTTTCTGAGGGTGAAGAGAACTTATGTGTTTTTATTTATACATTTTTCTAACATGAGTGAAGTTGGTCTAGAGTAAGTGTTGCTTTTATAATAAGAAATTTAAAACAACTTTTTGCACGGTACTTAAACATTGTTAACATGATTAACATGTTTCTGTTGTTAGGTGCAATTGAGTCAGGTCCAACTCATAGCAACCCCATGTACAACGCAAGGAAACACTACCCAACACTGTGTCATGCTCTGCACTATTGCCAGTGCTTCTCTACTTTTCATAGGGTTTTCAATGACTGATTTGGTAGTGGGCTGCCGGGTCTTCCTCCCAAGCTTAAGCACCTGGTGTTATCTGGTGGGGAACTAGTACTAACCAGGCCCAACCCTGCTTAGCTTCTGAGATCTGATAGGATCAGATGCTACAGTGGTACAGCTGTAGACATGGAATAACATACATACATTTAATTCATATATATTTAATAATTAGAACAGTGATCAGCACATAGTATACATTGTATGAAAGTTTACTCAATTAACATAAAATAATGATAGGTTAATTGATTATAGTAATTAGTAAGTAGAGAATATCCTGCCTAAGAAATTCACAAGAAAGAAAGTTAAAGACAAAAGTTAGGTTTCTGCCCCTATTGTAAGGGAAGACAAAATTGTTCTACCAAAGTTTTTTGTTGTCATTTTTGGGCAGTATTAGGAGGTCTAACCTATGGCCTCATGCATTACCAGGCAAGTGCTTTATCAACTGGGCTGCATCCCCAAACCCATTTTAATTTTTAAATTTTGAGACAGTTGCACCAGCTGCCTCTGCCCTCAAACTTGCAATCCTCCTGCCTCAGTCTCCTGAGTTCCTGGGATCACAGGTCAAGGTCAGAGTTTAGGTTTTATAATTCTTCCTAAGCCTTAAGAATGTTGGTAGGCCAAGTTGAAGAAGCCAGTACAAAAGGAAAGTGGGAAAATCTATGGAGAGAGGAGATAAGTCTTAGAGCAGACTCTAGATTCTAATAAATCACACGAAATCAAGAACAAAATAAGATGTTTTTATGGAAAAGCTTATATGATCGCAGAGTAAGTAAAGTAGGGCTGGGTGCAGAAATCTACAAATTTGTATGTAAAAAGAAACAAATGCACAAGCCAAGCCAAGCATAAGAAGCTGTATATCCTCTATGAAGTAAGTCCTGCTGGTCTAAATAGAGGAACTTTAGAAGTGAGCATTCCGAGATATGTAAAAGGAGAGAAAGAAAGGCAAGGCCGGAGATTTCCAAGGTAAATCACTCAGAACGACTTGGCCATTTGCTTTTAGGTGACGCTTATATAAAATCTCTCTGTCGTGGACTGGTTTCAGACTCCCAAGCATCTCATCTCATGATTAAATCAAAATAACAAAGTTGGAAACTTTCAGCAATGATGGATGGAATTCTAATTATTGATATTATCCTAGGGTAAAAATGTGTTAATTATAAGCAAAAATTCTATATGCTAATGCCAGCAATATTTTTCATTTAAGTTTCTATAATACAAGATGAGTTAGTAAATACCTGAGGAAATTAAGCAGAAATACATATTGACCATCCAGAGTTTTCATCATAAAAGAGATCTGCAAATATGATGCTAATAAAATCCACCAGATACCTATTGGCCTTGACTGAACAAATTTGTAATTACTCCTGAGTTGGTGAAATTATGTTTGAAAAATGTTATTAATGCTGAATCAACATTTCAAATTTATTTTCAATTTAATATTTTTAGTATAAAAACATACACACTAAATTTCAGATTTTATGAGAAAGCCCCAACTTTTAGATTCTGTGTCTAGCATGAGTCCTTGTATATGATTTAAATTAAAGCACTTATTTTTATGCACCCAGAGATTATAGGCCTGTAGCTGTAGCCCTGTGGCATCCGATCCCATCAGATCTCAGAAGATAAGCAGGGTTGGGCCTGGTTAGTACGTGGATGAGAGACTGTCTGGGGACACCGGGTACTGGTAGGCTTGGGAGAGGGACCTGGCAACCCATTCCCAAAACACAATCAGCCATTGAAAACCCTATGAACAGCAGGGAAGCACTGACAATAGTGTTTTGCCTTTTGTGCGCAGGGTCGCTGTGAGTTGGACACCGACTTGACAGCACCTAACAATGACAGAGATTCTAGACTTATCTTAATAAATCAAATAAAGATGACATTGTTAACATATGTCTTTAAAAGAATAAAAGCTCAGGAGAATTTAATGGAATGAGTTTTAATTTAAGCAGAATATTCAAATATATTGTTGTTAGGTGCCATCAAGTCGGGTCCGACTCATAGCGACCCTATGTGCAAAAGGTGAAACACTCCCCAATCCTGCACCATTCCTGGCACAACTGTCTGTTTCGCTGCTATTCACAGGGTTTTCATGGAGGTTTCTTGTGGGAGTGGATTACCAGGTCCTTCTCCCATCAACTGTGCAGATCAGTTCTAATTCTGCATTTTACTGTCTTAAAAAATTAAAGAAACAAACCAGCAACTTCTTTCTTTGAATATTTTCTCCATACCTGTCTCATTAGCTTTGTTTGATTCTTCCTTCTTTCCTTCCTTCCTTCTTTTCCACCTTTCCTCCTTCCCTCCTATCCACACATTTTTTCTTTGTTTCTGAGCTGGTCATTTTATAATACATAAATGAACACAGACTATTATTATGTAGCTAATTTTATTTTCCATGTTGTTGTTGTTGTTGTTAGGTGCCGTCAAGTTAGTATCCGACTCATAGCAACCCTCTGTACAACAGGGGAAACACTATTGTCAGTGCTTCTCTACTGTTCATAGGGTTTTCAATGGCAGATTGATTTTTGGGAGGGGGTTGCCAGGTCCGTCTCCCAAGCCTACAGCTTCTGGTGTTCCCAGGCAGTCTCCCATCCAAGTACTAACCAGGCCCGACCCTGCTTAGCTTCCGAGATCTGACGGGATCGGATGCCACAGGGCTATACAGCTGCAGGCGTTTATTTTCCATAAACAGATAAAAATATAATTTTGGTAGTTATAAACACTTGTATTTATGAGCTTGACATTATTTTACGTGAAAGGGAAAGTTGAAATGTTGTTTGTGTTATTCAGATATTTCTTGTACAGCTAGAGTTTAAAATGCAAACTCTACTCAACTTCCAGCTCATATACTTATAAATTTACCTCAGTAACTTACACCATTCTCTTTTTGGTTAATATCAGCATTTTTCAAAACAGGCATCTTCTAAAAGTGGAAGATATTTTTTTGCATCCTGAGTGCCACTATTAATTTGTGATATCTTATTTTGTCAATTTCCTATATCATAAGAATGATCAGTAAAGTTTAATAAACAAAAGTAAAGATGGAGCATCAAAAGCACTTGTAGAAAATCAGCAGTGATTGAATCAATGTTTGTTCTCACATCTGTGTAAGCAAGTTTCACAGCTAGAGTTCTACAGTGTTCTTGACAAACATGGTAATAATAATGGTAAAATAACTGCAAATCTTTAGGTAAAAGCTATATGGATGGTTAGGGAAAGGCTTATTAAGCACCCACTCTTGTGTGCTTATTGATGATGTAAAATGGACTTGTGTTTAGAGAAGCCTGAGTTTAATAGTAAATCATGAAAACACAACAAAATGGAGATAATTTAAAATGTAGAAATCCTGAAAAATATTTCAGTTCATTGGCAAGCTGTGTATTTTCTCCTAATCATCTATTTACATATCTGTATTACACTTGAAGGGCTGGGATTTAGCTCAGTTGGTAGAACGCTGCGCTGCAGTCTCTGAGGTCCCGAGTTCAATTCCCAGCACCGCAAAAAGGGGAGAAGGACCTGGCAACCCACTCCCAAGGCAATCCCGAAACAGTCAGCCATTGAAAACCCTATGAGGGTTGCTATGAGTCAGATACCGACTCAACGGCACCTAACAACAACAACAACAACATTACACTTGAAGGTATTAAATAGGCATAGATATGATAGGAAATATATGGAATATTATGTAAGGTAAAGAATAAATGGAAATATACATGTGAAGGTCATTTTTGAGTGCTGAGATATGTTCAATTAATCAAGAAAATGAAATAAAAATGTACATATTTGGAACTTAATTTAAAGATGATATATAATGAAGAGATGTTTACAAATATTATATGATACATTGGATTGCAATTAATAATTTATATTCTAGGTTCCTTAAAGATGATAGAATGGATTTGGATTTGCTATAAATTAATATTTTATGTTTTAATGGAAAACCAATATGGAATCCAAATATTCTATTTTCCTGCATGATTTTTAGTTGGCTTAATCCAATGATTAGGATTCATTACTTAACTTTGAGTTCAAGGCCATTGCTCACACATTTAGAAATCACTAAAGGTACAACCCCCCACATGTCTGTCATTTTGCCACACTGTGGGGGCTTGTGTATTGTGATGAGGCTGAAAGCTATGCCACTGGTATCTCAGATACCAGCAGGGTAACCTATGGTGGATAGGTTTCAGCTGAGCTTCCAGATTAAGACAGACTAGGGAGTGGGACCTGGTGAACCACTCCCAAAACAACTAGCCATTGAAGCCCTATGAATAGGAAAGAAATGCTATCAGATATAGTGCCAGAAAATGAGCTCCCAAGGATGGAAGGCACTCAACAGACAATTGGGGAAGAGTTGCTTCCTCAAAATACAGTCTACCTTGATGATGGAAAATGGAGCAAAGCCCTGGACATCCATGTACTGATGTGACACAGCTCAAAATGAGGAGAAACAACTGTAAACATCCATTAATAATTGGAACATGGAATGCACGTAGTATAAATCCAGGAAAATTAGAAGTTGTTAAAAAAGGAATGGAGCATATATAACATTGAGATTCAAGGCATAAGTAAACTAAAATGGACCAGCATTGGCCATTTTGAGTCAGATGATTATATGATCTACTATGCTGGGCATGAGAGACTAAAGAGAAATGGGGTTACACTTATCATCAAAAAAGACATCTCAAGATCTGTCCTTAAATACAATGCTGTCAGTGATAAAATAGTATCCACACAACTACAATGAAGGTCAGTTAACATGACTATTATTCAAATTTATGCACCCACTACCGAGGCCATAAATGAAGATAGGGAAGATTTCTACCAGCTTGTGCAATCTGAAATAGATCAAACATGCAATCAAGACATATGACAATCACTGGTGAATGGAATGCAAAAGTCGGAAACAAAGAAGAAGGCCCAATAATTGGAAAATATGGTCTTGGTGACAAAAACAATGCTGGAGATTGCATGATAGAATTTTGTTAGACCAATGACCTTTCCATAGCAAATACATGCTATGTATTTTTTCACCAGCATAAATGGCAACTATACACATGGACTTCACCAAGTAGAACATACAGGAACCAAAATGATTACATTTGTGGAAAGAGACAATGGAAAAGCTCCATATCATATGTCAGAATAAGACCAGGTACTGATTGTGGATCACACCATCAACTTCTCATATGCAAGTTCAAATGGAAACTGAAGAAAATTAGAACAAGTGAGAGCCAAGGTATGACCTTGAGTATATCCCACCTGAGTTCAGAGACCACCTCAAGAATAGGTTTAACTCATTAGACACAAATGATAGGAGACCAGAGGAGTTATGGCATGACATAAAAGATATCATTCAAGAAGGAAGCAAAAAGTTATTAAAAAGAAAAGAAAAAAAGAAAAGACCAAATTACATGTCAAAAGAGACAATAGAACTTGCCCTTGAATATCGAGCAGCTAAAGTAAAAGGAAGACATGATGAAGTTAAGGATCTAAACAGAAGATTTCAAAAGGAAGCTCAAGAAGACAAAAACAAATATTATAATAACATGTTCATGGAGCTGGAGGCAGAAAACCAAAAGGGAAGAACACGCTCTGTGTTTCTCAAGCCTAAGGAAGTGAAGAAAAAAATTCAAGCCTCGAGTGGCAATAGTGAAAGGTTCTACAATGAAAATATTAAACAATGCAGGAAATATAAAAAAAAAAAAGATGGAAGGAATACAGAGAGTCAGTATACAAAAAAAGAATTGGTAGATGGACAACCATTCCAAGAGGTTGCATATGAAGAGGAACCAATGGTATTGAAGGATGAAGTGGAAGCTGCCTTGAAGGAATTGCCAAAACACAAGGCTCCAGGATTGGTGGAATACCAATAGAGATGTTTCAACAAACAGATGCAGCACTGGAGGTGTTAACATGTTTGTGCCAACAGATTTGGAAAACAGCTACCTGACAAATTGACTGGAAGAGATCCATATTGGTACCTATTCCCAATAAAGGGGACCCAACAGAATGTGGAAACTATTGGACAATATCATTAATATCACAGACAAGTAAAATTTTACTAAGGATCATTCAATAGTGACAGCAGCAATACATCGACAGGGAATTGCCAGAAAATGAAGCCAGATTCAGAAGAGGGTGGGGAACCAGGGACAACATTGCTGATGTCAGGTGGATATTAACTGAAAGCAGAGAATATCAAAAAGATGTCTATCTATGTTTTATTGACTATGCAAAGGCATTTGACTGCGTGGATCTTAACAAATTATGGGTAACTCTTCAGAAAATGGGAATACCAGAGCACCTAATTGTATTCATGAGGAATTTGTGCGTGAACTAGGAGGCAGTTGTTCAAATAGAACAAGGAAACACTGCCTGGTTTAAAGTTGAGGAAGGTATGCATCATGGCTGTATACTTTCACCATATGTCTTCAATTTATATGCTGACCAAATAATCCAAGAAGCTGGACATTATGAGGAAGAACATGGCATCAGGATTGGAGGAAGAGTCATTAACAACCTGCATTATGCAGATGACACAACTCTGCTTGCTGAAAGTGAAGAGGATTTAAAACATTTACTGATGAAGATCAAAGATCATAGCCTTCAGTATGCATTGTGACTAAACATCAACAAAACAAAAATCCGTACAACTGGGTCAGTATGCAACTTCACAATAAATGGAGAAAAGATTGAGGTTGTCCATGATTTTGCTTCACTTGGTTCTACAATCAACACCCATCGAAGCAGCACTCAAGAAATCAAAAGATGCATTGCCTTGGGAAAAGCTGTGGCAAAAGATTTCTTTATAGTACTGAAGGCCTGTAGCCATAGCCCTGTGGCATCCGATCCCGTCAGATCTCGGAAGCTAAGCAGGGTCGGGCCTGGTTAGTACCTGGATGGGAGACCGCCTGGGAACACCAGAAGCTGTAGGCTTGGGAGAAGGACCTGGCAACCCCCTCCCAAAAATCAATCTGCCATTGAAAACCCAATGAACAGCAGAGAAGCACTGACAATAGTGTTTCCCCTG
>VMDO01036791.1:0-14844 GCA_007922755.1 Pedetes capensis
CCAAGGGGGGGGGGAAGAGAGATAGAGAGAGAGAAAGAGAGAGCGCAAGAAAAATGACCTTTATTGAACTTGAAATAGAAGAGATTTTCTGTAAACTTAGTAAGAATATCCTCAAGAATCTGTGAAATCATCCCAAATAGAAAAAATTAAAACTACTTCCTTCCTTTGCTATTCTTAGGGTTTTCAATGGCTAGTTGTTTGGGGAGTGGTTCACCAGGTCCTACTCCCTAGTCTGTCTTAGTCTGGAAGCTCAAATGAAACCTGTCCACCATGGGTGACCCTGCTGATATCTGAGATACCAGTGGCATAGCTTTCAGCCTCATTGCAACACGCAAGCCCCCACAATGCTGCAATCTGACAGATTGATGAAGATCAAAGAACATGGCCTACAGTATGGATTGTGACTAAACATCAACAAAACAAAAATCCTCACAACTGGGTCAGTATACAACTTCACAATAAATGGAGAAAAGATTGTGGTTGTCCATGATTTTGTATTACTTGGTTCTACAATAAACACCCATAGAAGCAGCAGTCAAGAAATCAAAAGACACACTGCTTTTGGAAAAGCTGTGGTAAAAGGTCTCTTTAGAGTATTGAAAAGTAAAGATGTCACTTTGAAGATGAAAGTGTCCCTGACTCATGTCATGGTATTTTCATCACATCTTATGGTTATTCATGAAAGCTGGACATTGAACAAGGGAGATTGGAGAAGAATTGATACTCTTGAATTATGGTGCTGGAGACAATTATTGAATATACCATAGACTGCCGAAAGAACCAACAGATCTGTCCTGGAGGAAGTGCAACCAGAGTGCTCCTTGGAAATAAGGATAGCTAGACTGCTTCTTATGTATTTTGGACATATAGTCAGGAGGAACCAATCCCTGGAGAAAGGCATCATGTTTGGGAGAGTGGCAGGTCAATGAAAATAAAGAAAACCCTTCACCAGATGAATTGACAGTGTCTGCAACAATGGGCTTAGGCACAGAATCAGGGGGTGTTTTGATCTGCTCTACATAGGGTTGCTATGAGTCGGACTTGACACTATGGCACCTAATAACAACAAGAACTTCGTAATCAAACAAATGACATGGATGCCTCTTATTACAACACGAATTCAACATGATTCTGTAGATCCCAGCCAGTCAAATTAAAAATGTAATAATAATAGTAATAACAGTTAAAGGCATGAGCATTTGGAAAGAAGAAAATAAAGTGTTCACTTTTTTTAGTCAACATGGTTTTCTGTATGGCTAAGCGAAGAGAATCTACACACTAGTAGAAATAGCAGATGTTAACAAATTGCCTGGATATAGAACATCAATTTACAATTATAGACCAGTAGCACTCATGAGCACATATGCAAAAATTTTTGAGAAATTATTAACCAATTGAATCAAGTATGCATTTAAAATGTCTGAGATTTATCAAAGGATTGTTAACATTAAAAAATCAATGTAATTCTCCTTATCACAACTATAAGATAACAAATATTATCGTCTCTATAAATGTAGAAAAGCATTTGTTCAAATTCATTGTCCAGTCACGATTTTTTAAAAGGCACAAAATTCTCTATAAATTAGGAATATAAGGAAACTCCCTTAATCTGATAAAAGGCAGCCACAAAATATGTAGTTCTAACTTCATACTTACTGGTGAATGAATGAATGCTTTCTCCTTCAGAAGAGGAACAAGGAAAGGATATCTCCTCTTCACACTCCCAATTTTTTTTGTACTTATGGTGATATCCAATGTAGTAAGACAAGAAATAAAAAAGAAAATGCATGCAGACTGGAAAGAAATAAAACTGCATATATTAACAAACACCTGATTATTTATGTAAAACACTCCACATGTTGTGCAACAGAAGGAACTAGAATAGGTGAGCTTAGCAAGATACTAGGATAAAAGGTCAATATGTAAAAAATATATTTTATATGCTAGTTGTGAACTAATGGAAATTGAAATAACAATAGCACTTTACCATAAGTCAAAAATATGAAATAATTAAGTATAAATCTAACAAAATCCTTGCTAGAACTATATGGAGAAAACTGTAAATCACTAATGAAAGAAATTGGAAAAACCTAAAATAAAGATACACTGTGTTCATGAACTGAACATTCAATATTTTCAAGATGTAAACTTCCCTAACTTTTATCTACATTCCACCGCAATTCCAATAAAATCCCAAGAGAATTTTTCATAGATATTAGTAAGCTGATTCTGAAACTGATATTGAAAAACAAAGGAATCAGAATATCAGAGATAATTTTCAAATGGACAACACCATGAAACTCACACTATCTAATTTCAAAACTTATCATAAAGGTGGGCTGGGATTTAGTTCAGTTGGTAGAGCTCCGCTCTGCAGTCTCCAAGTTCCTGAGTTTGATGATTCCCAGCACCACAAAAAAAAAAAAAAAAAAAAAAAAAAAAAAAAAAAAAAAAAAAAAAAAAAAAAAAAAAAAAAACAGGAGAAGGACGTGGCAACCCACTCCCAAGGCAATCCCGAAACAATCTGTCATTGAAAACACTATGAGGGTCACTATGAGTCGGATACGACTTGATGGCACCTAACAACAACAACAAGAATCATAAAAGTACAATTATCAAGATAGTGTAATATTGGTGATAGGACAAACACGTAAGTCAATGGAACCGAATAAAGATTACAGAAATAGGCCACATATGTGTCCAATTGATTTTGGACCAACATCTAACAAACACCATTTGAACTATTAGAAAGCCATGTTACAAAACAATGAACCTTGACTCATACATCTCACCACAGACAAAATTTAATTCTAAATGCATGTTGTTGTTAGGGGCCATGGAGTCAGGTTCAACTTATAGCAACTCTCACAGGGTTTTCAATGCTGATTGTTTTGGAATTGTCTTTAGTAGTGGAATGCCTCATCTTAAATTTAAAACATGAAACTATAAGATGTTTGTTGTTGTTTTAGATGAAAATGCAACCGAAAAAAATTGTGACACTGAATTAGGTAATTATTTCTTCATTATGACACAAAAAGCAAATTATATGAAAGAAATGGCTACATTAGATTTCATCAAGATTTAAAACTTCTTTCTGAAAATTAATGAAAAGATAGGATACCTATTAGGGGAAAAATTTGAAGAACACTGGTCTAGTAAATTACTGTCATCTTCATTACATAAAGGACTTACAAAATTTGATAGTTAGAAAATATAAATGGCTAAAAGACTTAAGTAGACATTTAACCAGGGAAGATAAATAAATATTAGATATACACACAAAAAAATGTTCCACATATTATTCCTTATGGAAAGGCAAATTAAAACTTCAATGAGATAGTAGTATATACTTAATAAAATAAAATTTAGAAATAAAATACCAAGTGTCAATGAGGACATGGAATAACTGGAACTCTGTCAAAAATAAAGTTAAAGCAATGAAAATACATATTGTTTCATGATTACTGAAAGTAAGGAAGAGGGCTGAATTGTGAATAGGTAGCTGGGTGTTTTAAAGGGAGGGCGGAGCTCAAGAAGGAAATTACAAAGAGTTGGTCAGCGTAAGTATGATTAGGCCAAATGTGTCTGCTAGCTGGGAATGATCAAACTTAGGATTGTAACCTGCCACAGAAACTGGGAGACAGAGGCCCTACATTTTCTGATTATTATATTTGAAATAATGGCTTTTAGTTCCTTAAGAAAGTCACTCTTATAGTCTTAGGAGATACATACATATTCAAAAGGGATAGAGGAAAAACTGACAATTGTAAGGCTTTTAATTACTCTAAAAATGGGAGCTAAAGAGCCTACTATCAGTTATTAGCTGTAACAAACAGTGAATTCCCCTAGCAGTATTGAACTTTCTCAGGCAGACATTTTAATGTTGGAAAGGGTCATCCTAGTGGACACAACCTTATCCTGCCAGAAGCCATGGCAGAGAATTGGTCATCATTTAGTACAAGGATTGAATGGAGTCTCATGCCCAGAGATCTGAAGTTATTAACTCTCATACATCACTGATGGAAATTTAATAATACTGTCACTTTGGAAAAGTTTGACAGTTTCTTTTATGAAGTTACATATGTACATTGAACATAACCTTTCAATTCTACTCCTAAGTATTTAGCAGAGAAATAAAATTTATTTTCATAAAAAATCCTGCATGTGAATATTGTTTGTCAAAACCAGGAACAATTGATAAACCGATGAACAAGCTGTATGGTACACCCAAATAATGGAATACTACTCAGGCAGTAAAAGGAACATATTACACTACTGATGCACCCAAGTACATAGATGGATCACAAATGCATTTTACTCTGAGACAGACGCTGAACTCAAACTGCTACTGTTTGATTCTATTTATATCACATTTGACAAAGCACAAAACTGTAAGACAGACAAGACATAAGTTGCTGCCAGATGCTGGAGCTGGAAGCAGAAGTATACTGTAAAGGGGCATGAGGAAATTTTGGATGACTGAACTCATATCTTAATCTTGCTGGTGCTCCTCAAGTTCAAAGATAACACACTTTTTAAAAGGCTGCATTGTACTCTCCATCAATTAGCATCTGAAATAACCCTTACTGGAAAAGGGATGGATTTAAGAATGTCAAATTTGCATTCGTATACATATGCAAATAACCAGTAAGCATATGTTTTTAAAAAAGCACAACACTTACACTAGCAAAATAAAGGTAAATCATTTGCAAATAAATCTCATAAAAGATGTGAACAGTCTATATTAAAACAACAAGTATTAAGAAGCATTGAAATTTACTATTAAAGACTTATCATGTTCATGAATTGGAAGATAACATTGTAGACACGTACATTCTCTCCACTTATCTATAATTGGATTGTAATGCAACTCCTTTCAAAACCCCAGCATGGTTTTTCTGTGGAACTTCAAAAGCTTATGCTAAAATTTAATAGAAGTGGAAAGAATAGAGAAAGAAATAATACCATACCAGATGTTAGTTAGAATTCCGATGCTGTAATAATGAGGATAGAGTGGTATCATCACTGGAGTTGACAGTTCAAATGGAATGTAATAGAGACCCAGAAATAGTCCCATGCACATGTGGGATGTTGATTTGTGATGAAGGTGGTAATTAAACGTATACTTGGTCACATTAAAATTATAAAGAGTTTGAACAGAGAGTGATTTTTTGTGTTGAGTAGAGACAGATCACAAACACTTGGGGCTGCAGGGAAGAGGCATTAAGGGAAACCTTACACAAGGTGTTCTAGGAATCAAGACAAAGAAAATAATTGAATGGTGAAACTGGGCCAATAGACTTAGGTCTATAGTTAGAGGTTAGTTGGACATTTTGATCGGTTAAAACTCATATTTCATTTCTTAAAACATGACTATTTAAACTGAGTTGGGTCACAGTTTTCTTACATTGGAACACAGGGCTCAGGAACCACTTCAGCCTCTTGGCCTCTCATTTTTTACCTTTTAACCGTGACATAGAAGATTAGTGGGGAAGAAGGAGCCATTGATTAAATGGACCTGGCTAAGACCCATAAGAAAAATATTATATCCTGGCATCATCTATATGTAAAAGTAAATCACAAGTATATTTCAGATCTAAATGTCAAAAGCCAAACATTAAAACTTTTAGCAGAACATATGAGTAGATATTTTTGACCTCAAGGATCCCTCATACACTACTGGTAGGAGTGTAAATTAGTATACATGTGAAAAGAGATGAGTATTGTCTTAAGAGTTAAACATTCGCAGTCCAAATAATACATTTATTCTATGTATAAATACACACACATATACACATATACGGACTCTTACACATACCTAGATAGGGAATACCTGTACACATACACACATATACCAGTTACACACATTGTACATACAATATACAAAAGTACCATTTCATAACACTGGGGTACAAGGCCAATTTTAATTATCATTAATTTTTAAAATGTTATTAAAATAACATCTTAAAAATTGAACAGCTGAAGCCTCCAATTATATATGGAGTGAGCATATGTGGCAATTAGTAGAGATCAAAGAAGCATGTTCACAAAGCCTACAACTCAAGATTCCCAACAGATTTATCACATAGCTGAACAGTGTTTGCTTTGATAGTGATTTGGAATGTGATTTTCTTTTAAAGATTTTCATCCTTAGCCACATTATTTTAAAACATTTAACCCATTGTAGGTGGTTACTTAAATATATGAAGCATCAGAACCAGTGGTGTTGATAAACAAAGGGAATAATACATCCACCAGACACATGCACTGCAATAATCTAATTGAAATCCCCATTCAACACAAGATACCTCTATTCTAAAAACTGGTGTTAAAAAAGAAAATGTAATGATAAGTACATCCTATATTTCTCTTCATTTATTGAGACAAGTAATGATTCAAATTTGTGATTTATTATTTTGTAAAGAATTTCCTAGAAAAAAATATCAGCCTTGATTCTAAGTCTGATAGTTCATATAGAAAACTTCTTACATAATTAATTTAAAATAAATTTGAGAATGTATATGGCTTGCTAAATGAAAACAAATAGAAATTTGTCTCTGTAGTTAATATTATTAAATGCTACTTTTTCATGCATTTTATACAATAAATCTTTAATACACTTGTTGTTGTTGTTAGGTGCTGTCGAGTCAGTATCCTACTCATAGCGACCCTCAAAGGTTTTTTCAATGGCTGACTATATCCAGCTTGCCTTGGGAGTGGATTGCCAGGCCCTTCTCCCATTTTTGTGGTGCTGGGAATTGAACTTCAGACCTCAGAGACTACAGCGCACTGCTCTACCAACTGAGCTTAACCCCAGCCCTTAATACACTTAGTTAAAATTTTAAAAAAATTAATTTAAAATCACTTCTCTATCATATACAAATAATGACAAAATGATCTATTCAATCTCTACACAGGTCTCAGAAATTAATATTAATAATGCATTATTCATCATATATATGTTGTCTACTATATCCGGCACCATTCTAAATGTTGGAGATTTGGCAGTGAAAATATACCAGAGGCCACTTTTTCTGAAGTTTATATTCAAATGAAGATCAGTAATATAGGATGATAACTGTCAAGATGAAAATAAAGTAGGCTAAATGGACAAAGTAAAGAATGACATATGGGATGAGAGAAATCCTCCATATTGAGGTGGCATTGAGCAGCGATCTAATTAAAGCTGGGGAATGAGCATGTCAGTATCTGGAGGCATAATGTTCCAGGAAGAGGGAGCAGCCAGCACTAAAGCTCAAAGGCAGTAGCAGAGTTCATATATTTAAGGAACAGGATGGTGGTGGCTATAATAGCTGCCGACCAAAGAGACTGAGAAACTCTCGAAGAAAGGTACCTAACAAATGTGAATGTTTATGATTAGAAAGAATAGAGACTCCAGTACCTAAAGGACACATGCTATTTCTTAGATGTTCCTTCATGAAATCCTTCCTCCTCCTATAAGGTTATAACTTTCTCAAAGGCAAGAATCATGTCCTACTGATTTTCCTCAGTACTTTTCTGATACCAAACAATTCACATACAGTTTCGATCTGCTGTACATAGGGTCGCTATGAGTCAGACTCGACTCGACGGCACCTAACAACACAACAACAGTGGATTAAATCATGTGAAAATCATATTTGATTTCTTTCTCATGGCCTTTTTTTCCCTGGTACTAGAAGTTTGAACCCAGGGCTTTGTTCATGCTAGGCAAATGCTGTACCACTGAGCCACACCCTCAGCCCTCTCTCATCTTTTATTTTTTATTTTGAGACAGGGTCTTGATAAGTTGTACAGACTACCTCTGGCCTCAAACTCACAATTTTTCCTGCCTCAGCCTCCTGAGACTCTGTGATTACAGTCTCCATTTGGCTTTTAACTTTAGGAAAACAACCTTATAAAATTTAAAAATAATATACTTGAATTTTGAATGTGGACATCAATATTTGTGGTTTAAAATCATTGAATTTGATGAATAGGAAGAGTTGGGCTCCATAAAGAAAATACAGAATCTAAAATATAGGGTCAGGAGGACTTTTCTCTGTAATACCTAGCAGAAATGTGACAAAGGTACTATTGTGATTACCCTGAAAGAGATTTAACCTTTGTCTAATTTACACTTATGTTATTGAAAATTAAGATACATCTATAAATGTGCTATGAGTTTAAAATAAACTTGTGTTATGAGTTTAAATTAAACTGAAATCTAATTGGACTCTAGATAGAAAATTATCTTTGAACCTTATCAATGGAGAGGAGTGTATAAATTTAACATGTTGAGCCAACAATATTTACCTGAGATTCAGAACATGTTCTTAATTCCCTACAAAGTATGTCCATCCTTTATTAGAAATACTTAAATTGATATTTTTGATATGTCAGATTTGAGTTTGGTTAACAATAATTAATTCTCCTGAACTACATCATCTCTGAATAAAACAATATACTTAAATCTCTACAACAACAAAGCTGCAAACAATTGTTGGGAAGAAGCCACAATGAAGTTTTTAAGCTGTTCTATGTAATACATTAACAAATTAGAGGAGTGAAGGGAAGACCAAAAAAGTAAGAAAAGTAAAAAACTAAGAAAGATCTAGAGAAGGCCAGAAAATGTGACAGAAAGTTGGTCCTTGAAGTGACAGAGGTGGCCAAGGACTTTTTAAAGAATATATAAAAGTAATACTCAATTTTCAATTACCTGCTATTTAGTCCAGTGTAACACCTCTTATACAACTCTCATTGATAGTCCTGAAACTTTAATAAAAGTCCACAACACAGAATTATTCATGACCACATTATTTGGAGGTGGGATGAAATAGGATAAGTATGGCCCACATTCAATTTGATAATATGTGGAATTAAAGCAAATAAAGAATGTTGTTGTTGGGTGCCATTCAGCTGCATCTGATTCATAGTGAGCCTATGTACAATAGAATTAAGCACTACCCCACATTTTGCCATGCACATGATCTTTTTAGGTTTGAACCCAATGTTGCCGTCACTATGTTTCCTCTCATTTTGAGGCATGGCATATCAGCAAAAGGCAGTCCCAGGGCTTTACTCTATTCCCACCATTAAGATTTACTCTACTTTGAAGAGGCAACTCTTCCCCAGTCATTTCTTGAATGCCTTCGAGCCGGACAGGCTCATTTCCTTCACTATATTTGACAGTGCTTCTCTGCTACTTATTGTTTTCTCAATGGCTACTTATTTTGGGAGTGGGCTGTTGTGTCCTTTCCCATGGGAAGCTCAGCTGAAACCTGTCCACCATGGATAGCTCTGCTGGTATTTGAAATACCAGTGGTATATCTTTCAGCAACACAGCAAGATCAAGCCCCCACAGCATGAAAAGCTAACAGACACATGAGGAAAATGGAGAATTCGTTAGAAGCTAGAAGTCAGTGTCAGAGTTGGCTGAGAGAAATATGAGCCTCCAGGAACTTACAAAAATCTTGGTGAAAGCACTAGACTATCAATAAAATGAGTAGATCATATTTGAGTTGCTCTTTTTTGTATGTGTGTATGGTACTGCAGGACTGAGCTCAGGGCCTCATGAATACTTAGCAAGCGCGCTATGACTGAGCTGCACCCTCAGCTCCTTTTTAATTTTTATCCCTTGATAGAGTCTCACTAAATTACACAGGCTGCCTCTGACCTCAAACCTGCAATCCTCCTTCTTCCTCCTCAGGAGTTTCTGGGATTACAGGCATCCTCCATGGTGCCCTGCTGAGTTGATTTTATCTGTATTTCATGGACGAGGTGATTCTAGCTGACATATGAGTTACAATCCTCCAAAAGAACAAATTTAAGCACACAAAAAATATTTACTGTATGAAATTCCTGTGCTGGAGCCTTAAACTCACAAAGATGACCCTGTTCTGAAGGAATATAAAATGTTATGTGTGTATATTCTGTTATTTTAATATGGTACTTTGGTATGATGGAACTTAGCAGAGATGACACTGACAGACTGCTTGAGACTACAGGAGGAAAGCTGTATCTTATTGGAAATCTGAGAAACAGAATCAAGGCAACTAGTGTTAGTTTAAAAGTCAAACTTTATTTTAATGGAATTTATCCAAGTATATACAGCTCAGTCCCTTAACATCTGAATCCCAGTAATTATCACTCACTTCCAAATACAAGTTAAACAAATCTCTCCTTATGTTTGTGTAACACTCCCCTCTCTCTAAACTAAATTCTTAATTGCCTGCAGCTGTACCATTGTGGCATCCGAAACCATCAGATCTCAGAAGTTAAGCGGGGTTGGGCCTGGTTAATAAACGTAAGGGAGACTGACTGGAAACACCAAGTGCTGTAGGCTCCGGAGAAAGACCTGGTAACCTACTTCCCCTCCACCCAAAAAAATAATCAGCCATTGAAAACCCTGTGTATAGTAGACAAGCAGTAACAATACTGCTTCCCTGAAGTACATAGGGTCGCTATGAGTTGGACACCAATTTAACAGCACCTAACAACAACAACGGGGCTGGGATTTAGCTCAGTTGGTAGAGCGCTGCACTGCAGTCTCTGAGGTCCTGAGTTCAATTCCCAGCACCGCAAAAATGGGAGAAGGGCCTGGCAATCCACTCCCAAGGCATTCCCCAAGCACTCAGCCGTTGAAAACCCTATGAGGGTCGCTATGAGTCGGATACTGACTCGACGGCACCTAACAACAACAACAACAACAACAAACTCTTAATTATCTGGAGTACTAAAGAAATGAAGTGTATGATTTATCAAATAGTCAAAGGAAATGGGATCAATAGATTTGGTGCCATTTAAGAGATTGGGTTGGATATATATATATATATATATATATATATATATATATATATATATATATATATGCAAGATACAAAAAGTCGTAGCAAATACCTATTGTTAGTCGCTGACAAGTTGGGTCTGATTCATAGTGACTCTCATAGGGTTTTCAATGGCTGATTGCTTCAGGATTGCTTTGGGAGTGGGTTGCCACATCCTTCTGCTGTGTAAACTCATATTACTGATCCAGTATTAAAAGCATTTCCTTCAATAGAGCATTAGTAAACTACTATTACTGGTCAGATATTAAAGGCATTTGCATTAATATGGTAGTAAATTACTACTGATCCTATGTTAAAATAATTCCCATTAATATCAAGAACAACATAATGATGCTTCCCATGTCCAACATATTTGACATTGTAGAAGAGGTCATGGCTAAAGCAATCAAAGAGAAGGAGCAAGCTATGATGATGTATAAATATTTGAAAATAAAACATCAACTAACTTGCACATATTATGGTAGTCTTCTTGAAAAATCCATGCTTAGCAGTTGAAAGGGTGAAGATCAACTGGAACTTTATAAAAGCTATTTAAAATATGGGAAAGCAATGTTGTTGTTGTTGTTAGGTGCCCTTGAGTCGGTATCCTTCATATGCTATATTTGTTGTTGTTGTTGTTGTGTGCCATAGGGTCAGTATCCGACTCATAGCGACGCTCATAGGGTTTTCAATGGCTGACTGTTTTGGGATTGCCTTGGGAGTGGATTGCCAGGTCCTTCTCCCATTTTTGTGGTGCTGGGAATTGAACTTGGGACCTCAGAGACTGCAGTACAGCGCTCTACCAACTGAGCTAAATCCCAGCCCTGGGAAAGCAATAGCTTTCTTAAATGCCAACAATAAATAATTTGCTAACAGTATGTAAAGATATTCCATTTTCCACAATAAAACTACATGTAATTACTGAAATTATCCTTAAAATATGTGTGCAACTAAAAATATGTAAATCAATGTGTGAAATTCACAAGAAGAAAATATCAGAATGTTTGTAACAAATGAAAAGAGGTCAAGTAAAATGGATACAGCACATCCCTGAATAAGAAGATCGATTACTATAAAGTCAAATTTCTCAAATGGTTCTACAGTTTAATGTCATTATCACCAATTTTATATATCAAAGTATCTAAAGGAACTTCATAAAGCTATTACAAAATTTTTATTTGAGAGAAAATGAAGGAAATATGCATTAAAAATTTTAAGAACTGAGTGCACTTTCTCCTTTGTAGGGTTGAGCAACAGCCTTTAATAGATATATTCACATCCTAATACCCAGAACCTATGAATATTGCTTTTTTGGGGGAAAAGGGACCTAAGCTTGTTTTAATAAGTGTCATCAAGTTGGGTTGGACCCATAGTGACCCTCATAGGGTTTTCAATGGCTAATTGTTTCAGGATTGCTTCAGGAGTGGATTGCCACGTCCTTCTTCTGTGTTTGTAGGGTTGGGGATCAAACTCAGGGACTTAAAGAATGTGTAGACCAGCACTCCACCAACTGAGCTAACCCCCAGCTCTACAGCCACACATACACATGCACACGCACACACACACACACACACACACACACACACACACACACACGTAGTTATATAGGGAACCTTTTGGAAAGATGCACGCAAAAGTTAGTGAGGGCTACCTCTTAGAAGAAAGTAGGCATTTGGGAAAGGGGAGCAGGTAAAATTTGGCAGGTTTTGAGGAAAAACTCATATTTTACTCCATAGATTTTGAATTGCTTGAGTATTTTATGGTGAGCATAAGTTAATATAATACTTGTCTAACCCAATTTTAATTAAAATAATAAACATGATATGGCCTTTTAGAATTTGGAATGGAATCAAAGTGCAACAAATGCCATGGGGCTTCAATAATGTGAAATTGCTGTCAATGAAAGTATTTTAGACATGATTTAAAATTAAATCTGATACCTTCTCCTATAAGTAATTAAAGCAATAAGGCTACATTTTTAAAAATGGGTTCTACTTTCCTGTCATGATTCTTTAATTAGACAGGCATCTGTTTTCCAGCCAACACCATCATTAATGACCACACCAATACTTTTATCAATGAAACCAATTAATCTCAGCTCACACAACACGATTGCCCTTAGTAGATTATTCCTGTATTCAGAACTAGGATGTGGAGTCTTCTTTGTCTCCAAATAATATACCATTCAATATAAAATTGTTCTCTTCTTATTACCTTCCTGTTTCAGCATCCAAAGTGCAGTTTAATAACATATAGATGAGATCACAAAAGGTTAATTTTCACTACCTCAAATGTTTATATAAGCCATAAATTCATAGTAAATCTTAACCAGTTCTCCAAGGTAAAAAGCACATTTTTGTGTTCCTAATCTCTGCCCAGCCTGCAGCCGTAGCCCTGTGGCATCCAATCCTGTCAGATCTCGGAAGCTAAGCAGGAGGACCTGGCAACCCCCTCCCAAAAATCAATCTGCCATTGAAAACCCTATGAACAGCAGAGAAGCACTGACAATAGTGTTTCCCCTGTTGTACATAGGGTCGCTATGAGTCGGATACCGACTCGACGGCACCTAACAACACAACAACAATCTCTGCCCAAATCTGAGTGAGCTTCTGGTAGGAAATACAAAGATGAGTAAGATTTGATCCCTAAATATTCTGCTGAGTAAGGTAGGCAAGGCTTTATAAGTATCTATTTTATTATAAATGGAAAATATAATCACTATCTATACTTTGTAATTTATACAAAGTATAATTTATACTTTGTACTTTATACAAAGTACAAAGAAGAAGTAAAATTACTCAATACCACCCTATCCCAACACAGTCTCCTTTAATATTTTGATGTATTTTTGTGGTCATCCTTATATAATTACAATCATATTGTTGTTGTGTGCTCCCAAATCGTGTGCACCTCATTGCGACCCTCATAGGGTTTTTAATGGGTGATTGTTTAGGGATTATTTCAGGAGTGGATTGCCATGTCCTCCTCCTGCTTTTGCCATGCTGGGGATCGAACCTGGGTACTCAGAGAGCACAAAGAGACCTTCTACCAACTGGGTTAAATCCCAGCCCACAATCATATTAGCCATATAGTTATACATGAAGATTTTGTTGTTACTGTTTATAATTATACTATAGGTAATTCTCCAACATTACAAATGCTTAACAATCATAACTTTCAATAACTATGTCGTAGCCCATTAAAAATATGCCAAGTCAGTGATAGAAGGTTTTCCTGGAATGGTAATATTTCTCCTAAATCCTAATGGAGTGCATTGATACAATGGGATGCCTAGTGGGATTAAAGGAAAGAAAAAGGCATCTGAAAAATATTTTCCAACTACTAGAAAGAAAAGACCTAAAGCACTTTTTGAGAAATGCAAAATAGTTCAGAACCACGAGTACAGAGTTCAGGGAAAGTGATAGGAAATGATGACAGAGGGATATCCAAGGGTCAGGTAATAAGTAAACTTTTACTATGTTTAACATTAAGTACAATTTTATTTATATATGAACAGCTTCATACTCCAAGATAAAAGTTTGAAATTTACAATTAAGGCAATCAGGGTTGGGGATGGAGTAGTCAATGAGAATTTTCAAGCTAGAAAGTTACAAGATCAATTTGGTGATTTAGAAAAATTTTTCATGAAGATGCTTCAAAATGTATTATGTTATGTAAAATAAGTAGAGTAACATTGTAACAAATTGGAGGCTGCTATTCCCTAGACTTGTGTGAGATGCCTGGAGAACTACTTATTTTTATAAAAAAAATTTAAAAACAATGCAAGAAAATCTATGCACAGAATCTTTGGGCAAAATCCCATTTGTGAGTTGTCTGGTTTCCAAGAGGAAGGAGAGAATGGACAGTAGTGGAGGGCACTGAGAAAGAAGTGGTTCAAAGAGGAATTTCAGAAGCTGTGCTATGGATTAGACTCTGTAACACTCTTTCAGTACCTCTGGAAGAAAATACAAAAAATGTCTACTTTTAGAGTTGGACTAAAATTTATTTGAATGCAACCCTGTTATAGAACTTCAAGATA
>VMDO01036793.1:0-14844 GCA_007922755.1 Pedetes capensis
GCCAGCCTGGGCTACATAGTAAGTCCCAGGCCAGCAGAGGCTACATAGTGAAATCTTGCCTCAAACAACAATAATAGCAATAATAACAACAATAACAAAAGGCTTAAAAATGAGTTTATTTGCAGCCTTAATTCCATCAGTTCCCTTAACTCCTCTTTGCCATGTAACCACATCTTCACAGTTTCTGGAGATTAGGACCTGGGTGTCTTTGAGAAGAACATTATTCTGCCTACCCACAATCCTCCAGGAGAGGGACCTAACTCCCCACTCCCGGAATACTGGCAGTGTAGTGACTGTTCTTCAAAGCTCCTTTGCAAAGAGCACAGTACAGAAAGAGGAAACAAAAGGATAACCTTATAGTGAGAAATCTCCACTTTCTCAGGCAAGAGATCAAGGTTAGCATCAACAGTAAGGCCAATTGTGTGTTATTCAGCTTTCTGTTGCTATAAAAAATTCCTAAAATAAACAATTTAAAGGAGGAAAGGCCTATTTTGGCTCACAAATTCAGAGGTTCCAGTCCATGGTTGCTTGACCCTGTTCCTTTGGGCCTGTAGCAGCCCAGTATATCACGGCAGGAACGCATGGCAGAGGACACTGCTTACTTCATGGTGCCTGGGAAGCACACCCTTTCAAGGGCTTGTTCCTTAAAGCCCTAACTTCCTTTCACTCAGCCCTACCTCCCAAAGGTCCCACCACTTCCCAGTAGCACCATGGGTTGGGGACCAAGCCTTAACACATAGGCCTTTGGGGGACATTAAAGATCTGAGCAATAGCAGACACTAAGCATCCTTGGTAAGGTGCGATCAAAATGGCACTTCACGTCCTTGGTCTTCCAATCCAATCATTCTATTCCTGGTCTAATCATGAGTAAAACATCAGACAAATTCCTATGGAGAAAAATTCTACAAAAGACCTGCCCAGTACTCCTCAAAATTGTTAAGGTCATCGAAAGCAAAGAAAGCTTGAGACACAGTAACAGCTAAGAGAAGACTAAGGAAATAAATGTGATGTGGTACCCTGGCTTAGACCCTAGAACAGAAAAGGGTATTAGAGAAAAACAGAGGAAATCAGGATGAGATATAGATTGTAGCTAATAATAATGTATCTGTACTGGTTCATGAATTGATGTAAATACCATATTAATGCTATTGAAAACTCTATGAGGGTCACTATGAGTTGGACCTGACTTGATGGCACCTACTAACCAACAACAAAATGGAAGATGTTAATAGTAGAGGTAAATAAGTACAGGGTATAAAAGAATTCTCTTTACTATTAAATTTTTTCCACAAATCTAAAACTTTAAAAAATGTTTAGTTTGAAAAATAAGGGCATAAAGTTTAAGCCATCATTGTAAAGACAAGGACCCTTATTAGCTTATTTTAAAGTCACTTATAAACTCCTTACAAAAAGACACATCTAAACATGAAAGCAGTTTCGAGATCACCTTCTGTAAAAATGATCAAGGACCAAAAATGACCATGGTAAACACTTATGAGACCTTTCAGATGTCTGAGTTATTAAGTATCATCTAATTCCCATGGAACATATATTTCTCTACTGTATAAGATAAGAATGCAATGTTTCTCAAAAATTTTTCTGAAGAAAACTCTCAGAGCCAGGTGTAGTGGTACACCCCTGTAATCCCAGCAACATGGGAAGTAGAGGCAGGAGGATCACGAGTTCCAGACCAGAGACACCCTGTGTAACTTAAATAAAATAAAATAAAAAATAAAAATGGATCAGTGCTGCCCAGTGCTAGAGCACTTGCAAAGTATGTGTGAGCCCTTGGGTTCAACTCCCACATACTACAAAACAAAACCAAACAAAACAAAGAAACATCAGAACAGCCAGGCACCAAGCATAAAGTAGACCATAAAATCCTTTTAAAAATAAAATCCTTAAAAAAATAAATAAAAAATTAAAAAGCCAGCACCACGGTAGACACCTGTAATCCCAGGGACTCAGGAGGCTGAGGCAGCAGGATCACAAGTTCCAGGCCAGAGGCAGCCTGCACAACTTAGCAATACCCAGTCTCAAAATAAGAAGTAAAAAGAGTGGAGGTGCTGCTAAGTGGTAGAGCACTTGCCTAGCATGTGCAAGGCCCTAGTTTCAACCCCCATCCCCATACTGAAATTAAAAAAAAAAAAAACCTGTTAATGAATAAATAAGTAAATGAGTCTTTTTTAAAAAGTCACAAAGGAAATAGAAGACATCAAGAATAAAATGATAGGAGAAGCAGCGAGAGGTAGGACCAGTAAACATGTTTAGTTGTCATGCTAGGCTCGGGGAACATACAGATTGAGAAGATAAGAGCTGGGATGCAGCCCACATGGGCAGGGGTTTGGGGTGGTGCAGCTTTTCCATACTGCACTTTTGCTTCTGGTAACTGCTCTGACTTCTGTCCTCTCCCAATCTTGTCCCACATGGTTTGAATGGACTGGTCCCTAATTCAGCTTATTTATTTCTGCCTATGGGCTGGGATTTAGCTCAGTTGGTAGAGCGTCCCTCTGCAGTGTCTGAGGTCCTGAATTCGATTCCCAGCACAGCAAAAATGGGAGAAGGATGTGGCAACCCACTCCTGAGGCAATCCCGAAACAATCTGCCATTGAAAACCCTGTGAGGGTCGCTATGAGTCGGATACAACTCGAAGGCACCTAACAACAAACAAACATTTCTGCCAAGCTGGGATTTAGTTCAGTTGGTAGAACACTGCTCTGTAGTCTCTGAGGTCCTGAGTTCAATTCTCAGCACTGCAAAATGGGAGAAGGACATGGCAACCCACTCCCAAGGCAATCCTGAAACAGTCAGCCATTGAAAACCCTATGAGGGTCGCTATGAGTCAGACTGGACTTGACGGCATCTAAACAACAACAACAATTTCTGCCAAATGAGTACACTGTGCAGTTCTGAGAGCTTTTGCCTGTGGCCCAGACTCAGTACCTGAGAAAACTTTCCCCTTTTCGCAGGGCGATGCCTGGGAAGGAGGCATGTTCCTGAGAAGGGTGGCCCAAGGTGCCATGTTACTTCTATGTTCATATTCCCTGTCCTTCCTCAGAAGGGGGATGGCATCTTACCTAAGTGGACCAGAGAAGGCTCCAGGCCCTACTGAGGGAAGACTCCCGGTTGGCAGGCTTGGGGAAGAGTACAGGACACTTGTGTCTGCATCCTGTGGCAGACATACTGTGATGTGTCACACACAGCTCAGTGGCATCCATCTCAATGCCTTCAAGGCTGCTTACTGCAAGCACACTTTCAAGGTTCTCTGCTTAAGGTTTTTGTTTTTGTTTGTTTGTTTTGTTTTGCCATAAGACAAGGTTGACTGGAAAATGGGACAACCTGAAAGTAGTGGAGAATTAATGTCCCTGGGAGAGCTCTAAATCAATGACAGATGAGGAGCTGGTGGATAAACACCTCAGCCTCCTCATCTTTCTGTTGGGATAACTCTGAGGCATCGTCCACTCAGTCTCCCAGGATTCTCCAGTTGGATTGGCCTCTAGTTGCCCACAAAAACACTGTTTCTTCCCTTCCTTCCTTCCTTCCTTCCTTCTTTCTTTCTTTCTTTCTTTCTTTCTTTCTTTTTCTTTCTTTCTTTCATGAGTCTGGGAAGGTGAGGGCTGGATTTGTTGCTGCCAACTTGCTATCACGTCTGAGAATGGAGCCAACAGAGAGGACTACAGATACTGAACTAGGCCCTGTGGAGTGTCCGAGCCCCTAAATCAAACTGCACTTCAAGCTTGAAAGATCCCTAAAGTTTTCAATTAAATGATCCAAGATATTCTTTATTTAGTTTAAACCCAATCTGAGTTGTGCCTAAGATTCCTAATGGATACAAAATGGGAAAGAGAAAAAGGTCTTTTCCTGGGTTTCTCTTATGGGAGAGAAACAAGTTTCCCTGGGGTGGCTCTGGGCCAAAGCAAGTGCATCCAAAGACATGATGGGAATTGATCTCTGCTTACGATCCAGGAAGACCCTCATGGGCTCCTCTGGTACGTGAGGGGTCAGGCCTATAGGAAGGAGGGATGGCCTGTATGTTCAGCTAGGGGATCCTATGAAAACTCTGAATGAGGAACAGAACAAGCTGCCAAGAAGTCCCCAGTGGATATTCTACCATGTAAACCCAGGGAGACTAAAAGGCAGTGGATCTCTGCTTTGCTTCTGGGAAAACCTGAGCCCCTAAAGGAGTCAGGTTTATGGCAAGGCAGAGTCTGCTACCTGAAGGGGGCTTCGGGAAGCTGGAAGACTTCCCCTGCTCCACAAACACCCACCACTGGCCCCTGCCAATACAGATTCAGTACTTGCCCATGCAATCCCTAATTGCCTCAAGTGAAAATGCAAATGCCTCAGCCTTGAGATGGAACTATTAGCTGTTATCAGACTTTAATATCTAAACAAGAGGGCTTTATTATAGAATATCATGGAGAGTAGAATTTGTAGGGAGCATGAGATAAGGAACTAGGAGGGAGGGGCTTGGCCATACAAGATAAAGATATCTCCATTGTACCTAGAGTAGGCTTTAAGACTGTCCAAGGACAAATTACAACAGTTAAGTTATTTTAATTGGAAACTGGTGTGGTGGCACATGCCTATAATCCCAGTGATTTAGGAGACAGAGGTAGGAGGCTTGCAAGTTTGAGGCCAGAGGCAGCCTGCATAACTTAGCAAGAATCTGTCTCAAGATAAAAAATTAAAAAGGGGCTGGGAGTGTAGCTCAGTGGTAGAGCTCTTGCAAAATATGTGGGAGGCTCTGGGTTCATCCTCCCCACACTTGAAAAAAAAAGTCTTCATGGGGCCAGGCATAGGGCGCGTACCTGAAATCCCCTGGGGAGACAGAGGCAGGAGGATTGCAGGTCTGAGGCCAGAGACAGCCTGCACAACTTAGTGAGAGATTCTGTATCAAAATTTTTAAAAAAATTATTTTTTCTTTTTAAAGTAAAAATAGGCTGGACCCTCAGCTCAGTTATACAGCATTTGCAAAGAATGTGTGAGGCCCTGGGTTCAACCTCCCAGAACTCTAAAAACACTCTTAGTTGTTTTTATTTTCAATTCAAGAATTGAGAAACACTTCATTGCATGAATTAAAATGTTTTTTCCAGGGGGCTGAGCAGAGGAGTTTGGTCTTATGGACAGAAAAGTGCAAGAAAGCAGAAATGAAACCAAAAAGCAGAATAGTCATTTCAAAGTTACTTTTCTTCTAAGGGAGGGATTTTGATGTGGAATAGGAAAATAACTGGTTAGTTAACATCAAGTTACTTCTAGTTACTTCTTTTGTATGTGAATTAAGGCAAAGGGAACTTTGTTATCATGCCAATTGAAACTGGCCTGTTGGGAAAATTTGTCTTATCGCTCTAATCCTTATTCTTGGAAGGTTAGAGTAACAGTTTAGTTTCGTCATGGTGGCAAGAACTTCAGAGTCAGTGACTCCATTTTGCTTTTTATTGTGGCCCTTTGAGGCTCAGCGCAGGGGTTCTGGCAAAACAATGGCTGCCTTTAATTTTTATTTAAGAAGACTGGTAAGAGAGTACAGGGAGACTTAGGGAACACTCTCTTTTTCAAAAAGAAATCATTTGTTTTGCCCAGCATTTACCTTCTACTCTAAGCATTTACCTAGGATCCACCTTAGGCCAAATCCAATCACGCCCATGCCCATTCATTAACCTATCCTCTTTGGCTATCTTCGAACTACAGCTGCAGAGCTGAGTAGTTGCCATGGAGACTGGATGGTCCACAGAGTCTCAAGTATTTGCTGTCTAGTGCTTTACAGAAAAACCTTCCTGCCTCTTGTAACCCAGTGGTTCTCAAACTTGAGTGTACAGTAGAATTCTCCAGAGGGCTTTTTAACACCCCAAATTTCTAAGTCCAATCCCCAGAGTCTCTGATTCAATTAGTCTAGGGTGGGACCCAAGAATTAATTTGCACTTCTAACAATCTCCCAGGTGCTGTTGGTGCTGAGTTCTAGGGACTACACTCTGAGAGGTGCTGTGCCAACCTCACCATATCAGTATTTATTTAATGTAGTGCCATTTCTTTCTTCGATGCTCCATTTCATAGACTTGGCTGCTAAGTCTCCAGACCACATGGAGATTCTACTTAACTTCAGCTCCTCTGGCAGCTCCATAGCTGCAACTCATGAGCCCCAAGATACTGCTACTTGTGGGTATCTTATGGAAGCTGCATTTTGAAATATCTGGGAGAGAGCAGAGGCTTAGCTGTGATAACAAAGAGACCCCCAAATATAGCAGCTTAAGTAAGAGAGCCCCCATGTGTCTGTCAGTTTGTTGGGATGTAGGGGATTACATGTTGCTGTGATGCTGAAAGCTATGCCACTGGTATTTCAGATACCAGCAGAGCCACCCATGGTGGACAGGTTTCAGCTGACCTTCCAGACTAAGACATACTAGGGAGAAGGACTTGGCAATCTACTCCTCAAATAATTAACCATTGGAAATCCCATAAATAGCAAAGAAGCAGTGTGAAATATAGTGCCAGAGAATGAGCCCTCCTGGCTGCAAGGCATTCAAGAAATGACTGGGGAAGAATTGCCTCCTCAAAGTGGAGTCAACCTTAATGATGGGACTGGAGTAAATCCCCTGGGGACTACTTTTGCTGATGTAGCATGACTCAAAATGAGAAGAAACACAGTGCCTGCAACAATGGGCTCACACATAAAAAGACAGTGTGCATGGCACAGTGTTGAGTAGTGTTTTGTTCTGCTGAACTTAGGATCTCTGTGAGTCAGATCCAACTCAACAGTGCCTAACAACAACAACAAAGTAAGAAAGAGAAATGATCCTTCTCATTACTGTGTTCCAGTTGGTCCAGGAGGTCAGGTAATTCTGGGTGACACGGTCATTCAAAGACCTGTTTTCCTCCATTCTGTAGTTCTGCCATCCCTTAGGATACTATGCTTGTCTTCACAGCCAAAGACAGATCCTTGCCATTTCCACATTCAGGCCTCCAAGAAAGGATAAAAGCAGAAACCAAGGTAAGCAACTTGTTGTAAATTGGAGATAGCCAGAAAGGTGCTCATATCATTCACTTCTGCAAATTCCTAATGGCCCAAATTAGAGGCTGGGAAAGGAGTTTCTGGCTAGACAGCCATGTAGCCAGAAAGAGAGGAGTAGATTGGACAAGACAAGCAGCAAGCTCAGGGCAAAACATACTTTGTAGCTACTCAAGGAAACAAAGGTTTACTTCCCTCTTATGCTACATGTCCATCCCCTATACACCAGAGGCTTTGCTCCGCATTACCGTTGTCTTCACTTTAGGGCCCAGGTTGAATAAGCAAGTGCTGTATTTTTCAAGGTTTACTTTTTAAAAATTTGCACTGAAATACAACATATATACATAAAAATGCAATCAAAAGTGTATTGCTCAGTTTCACAAAATGGACACACCCATATAACCAAAGCACAGACAAGAAACAGAACATGATCATTCCATCAGATGCTCTTTAATCCCACATCTAGTCACCACTCCCTTATTGAGGGCAACTACTGTCATTCCTAATCAAAAGTTACTTTTGCTGATTTTTGGATTTTATTTGGCAAGTGTTGGTGGAGATGTGGGGCAACCAGAATGCTCAGAGATATCATGCTCTAAAGACTCTTCTGTGTTCAGTTCTTTCACTTGACATTTTGTTTTGTGAGTTTTATCCAAGTTGTTTCATGAAATGAACATGTAATACATTTCTATCATGAGATGTTCTTTGGCATTACTGTATACTATTCCATTAATGATCTGTTTTATCCATTTGTGTTAGCTTTCTGTTACTATAACAGATGGCTTGAGGTGATCCGTTTATAAAGAGGAAAGATGTATTTTGACTTATGGGTTTAGAAGTTCCAGTCCATGATCAGTTAGCCCCATTGCTTTTGGGCTTTTGATGAGGCACTACATCATGGTAGGGCCAAGACATAAAAGAAAGAAAGAGGAAAGGACTGCAGTCTCACAATTCTCTTCAAAAGTATGTTCCCATGAACTAAAGACCTCCCACTAGGCCCCATATCTTAAATGTCCCACAGCTCCCCCGTAGCACCTCCCTGCGGGCCTCCTGGGAGACCTCTGAAGGACATTCCAGGTCCCAACTGTAGCATCACTGCACCTTTGATGGACAGTATTTGTTTCCAGAATTAGTCTTTCTACGAACATTTCAATACATTTGGTGGATATCTATTTGCCTTTCTCTTGCAGATATATGTTCACCAAACTAGGAGTTTTTGGACCCCAATCTTAGCAGTTATTTCCAAATAGTTCTCACATAATTATAGCAAAATAGCCTCAAACTTCTAAATGGGAAAAACTGAAACAAATTGGTGGCCATCATTAATCTACCATACCTTCTTCCCTTCTTGAGTGCTTTAGTCCATTTTCTGTTGCTACAACAAAACACATGAGGCAGGATACTTTATAAAGAAAAGAGGTTCAATAAGCTCAGATTTCCAGAGATTCAAGAGCATAGCATCTGCATCTGCTCAGCTCTCATAAGGGTCTTCTTCTAGCATCTTGCTACCAGATTGTTCTCGGGGTTTTAGCCTCACAGATCAAGAGTGAGTCTGGAAAACCACACAGGGCAAATGAAAATGAAGTTTTATTTAGAACAGTAAGACGTGAAAGTAGTGAGGAAAAGCAAGTAGGGGAGAAGTGAAAGGAAGGAGCAGAACCACTGATGCCGGGACAAGGGAGGTATGGCTAACCCATAGGTAGGGACTGGCCAAGGGTATATATAGTGTCTGGGACTGCCCTGGCAGCCCCACATTGGATCTCTACAAAAGCCCACCTGAATACAGCTAGGATTGGGCCTTTCAAACCTAGCTGTTCTCTGGTATTTTTCTCATTCAGCTAGGTTTCTGGTTGATTCCTAAGTTGGCGCTGGCAGGCTTTTCCTTGCCCAATCACCTAGGGGCACCGTTTCTATTTGTTTTCTACCTGGAGACAGTTGAGGGCCAATAAAAATAGTGTCCTCTTTAAATAAAAACCAGGGTCAAGTGGTTTTTCTGCCAGATCTTGCTCTCCACTACTGTCCATGGCTCCCTAGCCCCATTTCCTCTTATGGGGTTCTCTTATGGAAAAATTTAAATCAAAAGTTAAGATGTCATAATGTTTACATAAAATGTAACTGTTAGAACTTAATGTTCATTGTTTAAAACTTGTACATGCCATCCTGCAAGTCACCTCCCATCTCCTTGCTTCTTATCTGCCTCTCTGTACGCTATAAACCACTTCCTGATTTCTTACAACTGCTAAACTCAATCTATTGAGTGTACTCTCCACCCTGTAATCCACTTCCCAATTTTTTGTGTCATGTAGATGTTACCTGGCTGTTTCCATGGTAACTAGCTTAACCCATCTATAGATGATCATGTAGGTTGTGCATATGTGGTTTCAGCTGACAACCTCACCCTGTAAACTATATAACCCCAGGAGAACTGGGGTTTGGGGTCAATCCTGAGAGGACTTGTTTCCATCAGTTGACCTTGCTATAGCAATATAGTTTTTTATTTTACCCAATTCCTGAGTGCCTTGAGGTACTTTTAGTTTTTTCAGGCTGTTTCAGTTCCCCTTTCAATCTCAACATGACAGATGGTATCATGGTGGAAGTGTATGACAGAGAGAGAGAGGAGAGGGAGAGAGAGAGAGAAAGAGAGAGAGAGAGAATAAGGAAGGGAAAGATAGAGATAGATAGATATCTGATGGTGGGGCAGAACGCCAGGGGATTCAAAGGCCAGGATGGCTATTTTTTATAACAACCTTCTCTTTGGGTAGCTAACTGGGATCCCAGTAGAACTACATCAATCCCTTCCAAGGATGGTGACTTCAATGATTTACTCATTTTCTATATGAGAGGTGGGGAAACTGTAGGAAGGTTACCTCTCATGTCAACCCACTGGGGACCAAGTTTCCAGCACACGAATCATAGAGGATATACTCAAACTGCATCCAAACCATAGTGCCACCTCTCATTCTCTCTCCATCCCCCTCATCACCTTCTGCCATGTTGCTTTTCAGAGACGAGTATGATATATTCCAGTCTCTGTGCTAGTTAGAACACAGAGACAAAGCAGTCTTGACTTCAGGAAACTTACCATCTAGGGGACAAAATAGACAGGCAAACCAACAGATGAAGTGAAGGGCAGAAAATGCAATGCTGCATGTACACATAGAATCTTTAAAAGAACCTGAATCAGGCATTCTGTAAACAGGAATTGAACCAAAGAATTAATGAATGTCATTACCCTCTAGGCATGAATGCATCTATCTGAGCATTTCCTATGATGAGAAATAACTAGCAAGATGTCTTTAAAAGTTGAATGAAATTAACTACCCAGCTATTAACTTACCTAGTTATCAAAATCTCAGAAATTTAATTTTTGTATTGTTTGGCATAAAATGTTAGCTTATGTGCATACTTTTTTGTTGTTTGTTTGTTTGTTTATTTGTTCGTGGAACCTGGGGAGGGGGCTGAACTCAGGGCCTCACACATACTTTGCAAGTGTTCTATGACTGAGCTGTATCCCCAGCCCCTTGAAAATGTTTTTCTGTCTTGAGGCAGGGTCTTGCTAGGTTGTGTTGGCTGCCTCTGACCTCAAACTTGCAATCCTCCTGTCTCAGCCTCCCAAGTCCCTGGGATTACAGGCAGGCACCACCACATTTGGCTATGTGTGTGGTCTTTGAAGCATCCCCAGGAACCTGAAAATTCTCAGGGGGCACTGATTGACAGTGACTTGAGTGAGAATTCAGAGATCTCTGGGCCCCATGGAGGGAGGTAATGAGAAGGAGAGAGTGGCATGGGTGGTAGGCCCTTGAAGGGCAAAAGAAACCTCAAGGAGGATTTTATTTATCACATGATTCTGCCTTGAAGACTGCAACTGAATGGGCCCTTGCTTAAGGAAAACACAAACACCTGTTTGTTTAAGCCACTGCTGTTAAATAGAAAATTATTAGGTTTTTAGTAGCTTCAGTCAAATATTTGTCTAACTAGACAGAAAGTGGGATGTTCAGGGAGGAAAGATGGAGAAATGGATGCTAACCAGGTATCTTGGGTCAAGTTCCCTAGTAGGGAAGCAAAAAACCGGGAAGCCAGGTGCAAATGCTTTATTGGGGGCGGGTTCATGAGACAGCCCTGTATGGGAGTGAGGGGGCGGGATGGCCAGGAGGCAAAGCACAGGCGTGGCATCAGGGGGCCCACCTCAGCCTGATCCCAGAGCTGGGCTTTTGAACTGTGTTGCAGTCGGCCTTTGGCTTGGACACCCCCACCTCACCCCCCAGTATGGATGTGTGAGTGTATCTGGAGGTTGGAGAAGGGCTTTGAAAATACTGCAGCAGCTCCAACTGCCCAAGGGCAAGTGCGGGATGAAGTTGCAGGTGCGAGCCCTGAGCAACAGTACCTGCGCAGATGTGGGATGGACAGAGGGATCCCAGGGGCTCTGGGAGGAGCACCAAGAGATTCTGCTATAGAAGATGACAGATTCTTTCCACAACTTATGACAACCCTTAAAATTAATTGACGTGCACACCTATAAGAATGGCTGGAGTGTTAAAGACACAGAGACTAGAATGCCTCCTGAGTGTGGATGGAGACAGCCAGCCATGGGAGCGCTCTTACGTTGGTTTAACCACTTGGGGACATTATTTGGCTGAACCTATCAAAGTCACGCTATCTGATGACCCTGTGATAGAGCACTTCCACTCCTGTGAATATGTGCCATAGAAACGAGTGTCCTGTTCATCAAGAGACAGGGAAAATAAGGTTGGGTGGTGGTGCATGCTTACAATCGCAGCACTCAGGAGGCAGGTGGAAGAGTACCACTGTGAGTTTGAGGCTGGTGTGGGTTACATAGCGAGACCTTGTCTCAAACAAAAAGAAAAAAAAAAGGGACATATAATAATGTCAGTGGGCTGGGATTTGGCTCAGTTGGTAGAGCGCTGGCCTGCAGTCTCTGAGGTCCCGAGTTCAATTCCCAGCACCACAAAAATGGGAGAAGGGCCTGGCAATCCACTCCCAACTCAATCCTGAGAAACAGTCAACCATTGAAAACCCTATGAGGGTCGCTATGAGTCGGATACCGACTCGACGGCACCTAACAACAACAACAAATAATGTCAGCAGTAAAAAAAAATGTAATGCACTTCTAATGAATATCAAAGGAAACATCTGGTTGAAAGAAGCCAGTGGCTAATAGTTATATGCTATAAGTATACAATTCCATCTATAGGGCATTCTCTGAAAGATCAGTGGTTATGGTTGTCAGGGATTAGAGTTGAAGGGAGGATGTGACAATACAGGGATGGCCAAAAGAGTCATTTGGATGATGGAACCATAGGCTTGTAACGGTAGTTGTTGTTGTTAGCTGCCATTGAGTTCAGGTGCAACTTATAGCAACCCTATGTACAGCAAAACAAAACTACTTGACACTGTGCCATGCATATGAACTGTTTTATGATTAAGCCCATTGTTGTAGCCACTGTGTCAATCCATCTAGTTGAGGGTCTTCCTTTTGTTTGTTGACCTGCCACTCCCCCAAACATGATGTCTTTCTCCAGGGATTGGTCCCTCCTAACAACATGTCCAAAATATGTAAGACATAGTCTAGCCATCCTTGCTTCCAAAGAGCACTCTGCTAGCACCTCCTCTAGGATGGATCTGTTGGTTCTTTTGGCAGTCCATGATATATTTAATATTCGTTCCAGCACAATATTTCAAAAACATCAATTCTTCTTTTACCTCCCTTATTCACTGTCCAGTTTTCACAAGCATATGACACAATTGAAAATACCATGACATGAGTCAGGTATACCTTTGTCTTCTATGTAACATCTTACTTTTCAACACTTTGTTGTTGTTAGGTGCTATTGAGTCAGTGTCCAACTCATAACAACCCTACATACAACAGGAGAAACACTATTGTCAGTGCTTCTCTTCTATTCATATCATTTTCAAAGGCAGATTGATTTTTGGGAGTGGGTTGCTGGGTCCTTCTTGCATTTCAACACTTTAGAGAGGTCTATATGTGTTAAAATTCATAGAATTGTACAATAAAAAGCTGAATAGAATAAAAAGAATTTTTTAAAAAGCTATGATTAGGAATGTTCACAGTGCCTGCAACCATACCATTGTGGCATCTGATGCCATCAGATCTTGGAAGCTAAGCAGGCTCAGGCCTGGTTAGTACTTGGATGGGATACAGCCTGGGAACACCAGGTGCTGTAGGCTTGGGAGAAGGACCCAGCAACCCACTTCCCTAAAACAATCAGCCATTGAAAATCCTATGAATAGCAGAGAAGCACTAACAATAGTGTTTCACCTGTTGTATGTAGAGTCACTATGAGTTGGAGACAAACTTGAGGGTACCTAACAACAACAACAAAGGGGAGCCTTCCAAATGTCCATTACCAAGATAATGGTGCTATAAATTGTGGTGTGTTCATACTACAAAATACTGCTTTGTGTGAAAAACTCCTGGTATGTGCAATAACATGAGTGTCCTTTGTGGACATAATGTAGAAATAATTTCCATTATGCAACTATTACAAATATTAAGTGAAGAGGCAAGACCCAAAAAAGATGCAGTATATAATTCCAATTATGTAAGGTTCACCTACAGCTGTATCACCCTGGTGTCCAATCTCATGAGATCTCAGAGGCTAAACAGGATCAGGCCTGGTTAGTACTTGAATGGGAGATTGCCTGGCAATATCAGGTGATGTAAGCTTGGGAGAAGGATCGGGCAACCCATTCCCAATACAATCAACCATTGAAAACCCGATGAATAGCAGAGGAGCACTGACAGACTGCTAGCATGGCAGAGTGTCCGGGAGTGTTTCCCTCTGTTGTATATAGGGCTGCTATGTGTTGGACCGGGCTGGGACTTAGCTCAGTGGGTAGAGCGCTGTGCTGCAGTCTCTGAGGTCCCGAGTTCAATTCCCAGCACCACAAAAATGGGAGAAGGGCCTGGCAATCCACTCCCAAGGCCACCCCGAAGCACTTAGCCATTGAAAACCCTATGAGGGTCGCTATGAATTGGATACCGACTCGACGGCACCTAACAACAACAACAACAACAATATGTGTTGGACCTTACTCCATAGCACATAACAAGAACAAGGTAATGTTCAAAAACAGAATTAGTCTAAGACAATACGAGTCAGGATCATACCTAGAAGGGGAAATAAAGGAACTTTCTAGAGTGCTGGAAATATGCTATATTGTGACCTCAGTACTGGCTTTATGGCCGTGTTCATTTGTTAAAATTTATTAAACTATATACTTAAGATTTACACTTACACTTAAATAAACTATACTCCAGTATTCAAAAATGCTTTAAAATGCAAATTATTTTCATCTCACACATGTCTAGGAGATGTCATACAAAGTACTAAAATTCATACACTTACTAGGCAAATTCTCTACCACTGAGTTAAATTCCCAACCCCTGGGTTGTTAGTTTCCTGGAAGCAGATTTTTTATCTCTACTGAAGAAAAAGCCTGCAGCGGTAGCCCTGTGGCATCGGATCCCATCAGATGTCAGAAGCTAAGCAGAGTCGGGCCTGGTTAGTACCTGGATGGGAGACCGCCTGGGAACACCAGAAGCTGTAGGCTTGGGAGAAGGACCTGGCAACCCCCTCCCAAAAATCAATCTGCCATTGAAAACCCTATGAACAGCAGAGAAGCACTGACAATAGTGTTTCCGCTGTTGTACAGAGGGTCGCTATGAGTCGGATACCGACTCGACAGCACCTAACAACAACAACAACAACAACTGAAGAAACAGACAGGACACTGTGCTAGGTTCTGTGAACCCAAAAAAACAAAGACACAGTCCCTGCCTTCGATAAATGTTTCCT
>VMDO01036794.1:0-14858 GCA_007922755.1 Pedetes capensis
AGACATCTTTTTGATATTCTCTGCTTTCAGCTATCGTAACTACCTTCTAACTAATCTCACCACTCTTGACTCTCCTGCTTCTTGCTCTATTCATTCTTATATAGAAGGCATAGGTTCTTTCACAAGATTCTCTTTCTTTAAAGCATGCCTCTGGTCCAGAGACATACAAGAAACCCAGGCCTGGCCACAGCCACCTACCCCTAGCCACATGTCTAGTTCAGGAATGATGTAACCAGACAAGGTCAGGACTCCATTCTCCTGTCAAAGTTACAATGAAAAATACTCGTACTTCTTTTGGGATTCTAAGGACAATGTAATAATGTAAATGACCCACAACAGGAAAGAAAAAGGGGACAAATTTTTAAAGGGATGAGTAGGATAGGGTCTCCACTGCCTTCAAATCCTAGATCTCTCTCTACCTGACCATCTCAACTGCCTGGACAATATAGTTCCTTTTCCACTTAAGTCAGTTTGAGTTAGATTTCTGTCACTTGTAACCTAAGTTCTGAATAATAATTCTCTATAAGTTAGTTTTCTAAAACACAGGTAAAATATTGTCTGATTTTAGTTAACTAAATTTTATTAAAGTACAACCATCCTAATGACGTTTGCCACTTCTCTGCCTTTAAGTTTCACATACACCAATGTCCTTGCTGCAATTCAAATATATCATGCCATTCCATGCAATTGTGCTTTCTTGTATATGCTGTTCACTCTGCCTAGAATACTCCTTCCCTCTCACTTCCTTATCCATAAAGTATGTAGTAGTTGTTGTTAGGTGCCATCAAGTCAAGTCGAGTCCGACTCATAGCGACCCTATGTACAGCAGAATGAAACACTCCCTGATTCTGTGCCAGGCACATGATCTTATTTATGTTTAAGCCCATTGTTGCAGACACTATGTCAATCCATCTGGTGGAGGGTTTTCCCTTTTTTCATTGACCTGCCATTCTCCCAAACATGATGTCTTTCTCCAGGGATTGGTCCCTCCTGACTACATGTCCAAAATATGTAAGACACAGTTTAGCCATCCTTGCTTCCAAGGAGCCCTCTAACTGTACTTCTTCTAGGACAGATCTGTTGGTTCTCTTGGCATATTGGTATATTCAATTTATCTCCAGCACCATAATTCAAAAGCATCAATTCTTCTCCTGTCTCCCTTGTTCAATGTCCGGCTTTCACAACCATATGATGTGACTGAAATTACCATGACATGAGTATGTAGTTGTTATTGTTAGGTGCTGTCGAGTTGGTGTCCGACTCATAGTGACCCTACATATAACAGGCAAAACAATACTGTTAGTGCTTCTCTGCTAGTCATAGGGTTTTCAATGGTGGATTTTTTTTTGGGGGGGGGGGATTCCAGGTCCTTCTCCCAAGAGTATGTAGTAGAGTGGAAAATTAGACAGCAACCAAGTCATGAAGTCAAAAAGTTACATAGGTTTACATATTAGAGAACTCACTGTAGACATACTGTGAAGGGTTAGCTAAAAATGGCTTTACACTTATGGCAGAGAAAACTGTTAGTAAGCTACTGCAAAAGTCTAAGAGGCCATGAGGGATAGCTAAAAGGGTAAATTAGGATAGCTCTTCTGCAGGAGATAGAAGGCTGCTAACAGCTATCAGTAGCATTCATAAATCTTTCAAAATCTCTAAGCCAGCATTTCTACTTACAAAAACTGTTGACATAAGAAAATAACATGTGGCTTATAAAAAATGTATGTAAGACTTTACTGAAGCATCATTTATAACATGAAAACAACCTAAATGTTTTAATATAAAATATAAAAATGGAACATTATTAAAATATTACCTGGAAGCTGGGTGCTATAGCACATGAATGTAATCTCAGCAATTCAGGAGTCTGAGGAAGGAGGACTGAGAGCTCGAGGCCAGAGGCATGCAGTGCTATTTGGCAAGCCCATGTCTCAAAATGCTAGGATTTAGCTCAGTTGGTAGGGTGCTGTGCTGCAGTCTCTGAGGTCCCGAGTTCAATTCCCAGCACCGCAAAAATGGGAGAAGGACCTGGCAATCCACTCCCAAAACAGCCACTGAAAACCCTATGAGGGCTGCTATGAGTCGGATACCAACTTGACAATACCTAACAACAACAACAACGTCTCTAAATAAAAAAAAAAGGGGGGGGCTGGGGGTGCAGCTCAGCAGTAGAGTACCTGTCTACCATGCACAAGGCCCTTGGTTCAAATCCCACAAAGCACTGAAAAATAAAGTCATGTGGAATAAAACACTATATACAAAACAACCTTAATGATGTTAAATTATAGAAGAGGTTGTTCATTTACAGTGTTGAGAAATCAAACCTAGGGCCTCAAACATGCTAGGTAAGTGCTCTACCACTGCGCTATACCCCCAGCAACAACATATGAATTGAGCCAGTGGCAGAATTATGAGTAATTGATTCTTTCCATCTGTTTCATGTTTTTCTGAGCAACATTACTCCCTAGGCCACGATATTTACTAAACTTAATCGCCATTTATTGGTAAGGAAAAATAAGGCTTATAGAGGTTAAATGACAAAAAGCCCCTATCACCAAAACTTAAACATTGCTTATAGGAAGGCTCACTGCTAAAATGCACACCTACAAAGACAAAGCCATTTAACCAATGGCTCCTGTCAGCCTTGAACAGTTGGGCCTTGAAGGCAGACCAAAACTATTGAGACTTTAAATTTACTAGGCTATAAAAGCCTCTAAATTTATTCCTTAGAAGTTCTCAAATGGCTAGTGGTGAGTTCACTTTAAGAATATGTAATTTAAAAAGCTTATTTTTTATGTTTTCTTCCCTGAACTGGAACCTCCATAGTCTTGATACAATCCCAAATAAACTCTACAGAGAAGTATTTAACTCATACAAATAGGATAACTGTCAAAAAGTCATTTGGTACCTTAAAAAGCAGAATTTGAAGAGGCTGGACACAGTGGTACACATCTGTAACCCTAGAAACTCGGGAGGCAGAGGCAAGAGGATCACAAGTTGAAGGCCAGAGGAAGCCTCAAATTAATGAGATCCTGACTCAATAAATTAAAAAGGAAGCCAGGGGTGTGGTACACACCTGTAATCCCAGTGACTTGAGAGGCAGAGTCAGAAGAACTCACAAGCTGCCCCTGCCAGTTTGAGGCCAGGGGCAGCTCGTGTAATTCAGCAAGACCCTGACTCAAAACTACAAAAATTAAAAAATGGACTCAAGAAGCCGGGCGCGGTGGCGCACTCCTGTAATCCCAGCGGCTGGGGAGGCAGAGGTAGGAGGATCGCAAGTTCCAGACCAGAGACAGTTTGCATAACTTAGCGAGACCCTATCTCAAAAAAGTAAAAGAATGGGCTGAGGGTGCAGCCCAGTGGTCCAGCACTTTCAGAGCATGCAAATGCGAGGTCCTGGGTTCAACCTCCAGTACCACCAAAAAAAAAAAAAAAAAAAAAAAAAAAAAAAAAAAAAAAAAAAAAAAAAAAAAAAAAAAAAAAAAAAAAAAAAAAAAAAAAAAAAAAAAAAAAAAAAAAAAAAAAAAAAAAGGACTCAGAGAGCAGCTCAATGTAGAGCACTTGCAAAGTATTTGTGAGGCCCTGTGTTCAACCCTCATGTACCACAAAAAAAATACATTAAATAAGGAAATGGATTGCAGCCCAGGTAGAGCACTTGCAGAACTATGTATGAGGTCCTGAGTTCAACCCTCAAGTACTACTAAAAAAGATGAATTTGAATATAATATCTGTCAAAGAAAAAGACTTCAATTAAAGGAATTTAAATGGTTACAGGATAGGAGAAAAAGAAAAAATAAAGACAGTTTTCAAAACCAGAACTACCTGCATTTTCTAACATTACGAATTAGTAAGTTGTAGTTTTATTTAGACGCCATTTAAGTTATAGTATCACCTGTGTGGCTCATGGGCAAAGCTCTTGGTTTAATGCCCAGCATAATAAAAATAAATAACAAATAACCCCCTAAAATACCAAAATGTCTAAAATGTTTTTAAGGTAATGATTGAGGATTATATTAGAAAATATGGTCAAGTATAGTTCTTAACCATTTCACACATTTAAAAGGACTTATCTTTAAAATATATATTTAAATTGCATATTATATCACAAGTGATGGTTGTTCTACTAGTTTGTATCCACTTATCTGTATAATCAACTATCACTATCTTAATTTCATTACGATGAGTCTTCGAATGGTTCCCTTATAGAAATTTACAAAGGGTTTCCAATAACCAATGCAAAAGCACCATCCAGTGGCAAAAGATAATAACTGCAACGTACACAGAGATCACAGCAAAAGGAGTTAAATGATTCGAAACTTCGCATGCCCTCTAACATGCATTAACAGGAAAGATAAATAGGTTGTATGACACTGACAGCTAGATACTATTTGTTATTTTTCCTGCCAAATCTTACCTATACTATAGACAGTTTGACAGGTTTGTTTTTCTGTTTTGCCCACCCCATTACTCAAATATTAGGTTGAAAAAAGAATTAGAACAGGGCTTTATTGGTTCAAAAGCTAGGAAATGGTTTATAAAGAATAGAAATAAAGTGTGGGTATGTGAATTTCCAGTGGAATTCTAATCATCAACCGCCATGCCAGGTAACTATAAATGAGAATCACTGTATGTACTTTTAAAAAACGGATGGGGATGCTGGGGCTATATTGCTCAGTGCTAGAATACTTAACATGCTCAAGACCTTGGGTTCAATCCTCAGCACCATGCAAACCAAACAACAAAAAGTAATCATTTGGTAGATAATCTGGATCTTCCTGGAAAAAGGCCAGATAAAGATTCACTCTCAGTTATCTATATCTCACACAGATGTCAGAATTTCTAATATGAATCTGGAATGTGATCAGATTTACTCCAGTTTAATGCTCCCAATAATCAGTTCCTCTCCTACCAGAAAATGGGTAAAATCTTTCCATTTTCATCATTAACAGCTTTCTAATCACCTCTTCTTTAAAAAAAAAAAAAAGAAGAAGAAAAAGAAAAAAGAAAGGAAAGAAAGAAAGGAAAAAAGTTAAAACTAAAAAATTATAACAAAAAATCAGTAAGGGTAATTTCTGTTCTGAAAACAACTGAATCTAGTCTACTTAGCATCAAATAGTATGACTGGGATCATAAGATAGTTAACAAAAAGGACAGGAGATTGCAGCTTGGTGCCAGTAAAGAAGCCAGTCATTAGGCCATAGTTTCTTCCTTTGTATTCTTCCCATTTTTGCGTATGTTTCGATTTCAAGTAAGAAACCTAACAAATGATATAAAGTTATCAAACAAACTTACACTGTCTTTACTAGTACTCTCAGTCTACTACCTCTGGAGTTTAAGATTTTTAAACTACTTTCACTAAAATTACAGGAGCCATTCACATAACTGAGGTCCTGCAGTGATTACTAAATGGCGATAATATTTAAAGAGCACCACAATTAACATGCAAGAAAATGAGTAAAGTGATGTACCAATTGGACACGAAGATGAAAATATTTAGTAACCTGTTATTTTTTTAGGACAAAATAAAACTAGTTGCAATACTCATTATTTTCAGCTACTTAATGTTTTCTTCTGTAAGTTATAAGGCAGATAAATTAGATTTATAGGCCCCTTTGCACTGAAAAACTATCTAAATTATTAAATTGCTATATACTAAGTCTACCACTAACATAAGGCCCATGTCTATACATAGTGTCTCCAATAAAGGATTTTGACAGAGACTATGTATTTATTCATATACAATTATGTATAAATTATGAGGAGGCATACATAGTAACTGACTAACCAATTATCAGAGCTGCCTATATTATTGCAGAGAGACTACTTGAAAATAACCTACCATAAAAGGAATTCCCATACTATTTTCCTCTGGTGGAAGCAGTAGTTGTATTGTTTCAATTCCAATCACAGGCCTGTGGCAGAAAACAGATATCAAAAGCAAGAATATGCTAACCCTAGAAATGAACTGCTATATACCTTAAGAAAACACTGAATTATTAGATAGTATGTAAAGCCTTATTTTGCATTTTACTAACTTAGAATGTAGTTTTAAATTTCTATCAATAAAATCTTATCCATGTAGAAAGATATTTAAAGGCTTTACATATGAATCAATTCTTACTGGATTCCAAGGAAAGACCCAAAAGTGGAATTTGTCTCTTATAAATCTTAGTAGCAAATTGTCTTCTTAAATCTTAAACATACACACACACAAACCTTTGCAAATATATTCACTAATAATATACCTACTTATTAATTTTATATTTATCCATTTCTTAATCTAAGAAACTGCCAATAAAATACAAAATACTCAACCTATATATAATGTTTGAATGTTAAACATACTCATGTAAAAAACAAATTTAATAAATCAACATAATAACTTCCACAGATAAATACTAATTATTTCTACATACATATATACTTCATTTTCACATATTTGTAACTTGCTTCTCTCTATCCTTCCCTACTTAACAGTGTGGCTCTTACCCATGTCCTTAAATATTCCGCTATAACACTCTGAATGAGTGTATGAAGTTCTATTCAAAACTAATATACTATATTTAACCAATTTCCTAAGATTAAATATTTGGGTTGCTCCTATTATTTATTCTTATATAACAAGATTGTTAATAAGATTATACATTCTTATATAACAATTGTCCACAAATAAAAAATTTCTGATCAGTTAACTGTAGTGAAATGGCTTGTCCTCAAATAAAATTAAGTCTAAGAAACTACAGAGTCATAATTCTCAGGTGCAATTTCTTGAACAGAATAAATGTCAGAATGTCTTCGCTTAAAAAAAAAAGTATATGCCAACCACATTCCTACTAATCTGGAGGAATAATGAGATTTTACTATCTTTGCCTTAGTAATTACTTTTAATGCCTTTTCAAAATATAAGGGAGATAGAAACCATCCTACCTACTCTGATGGAAGGAGTTGAGCTATAGTTCTAAACATACTAAAATGTGTTACTTCTCCTTTGTCAAAATTATTTATGAACAAATTAACCTTGCCAAAAAATATTATGGCCAGGTATGGTGGCACCTACAGATGGACCATGAGTTCAAAGCTAGCCGGGGCTACGTTGTGAAACACTGTCTTCAAAAAAAAAAAAAGAAAAAAGACAAGGAGAAAGGAGGAGGAGGATGAAGAAGGAAGAAGAAGAAGATTACTATTATTGTTGGTGTGTTATCTATGACATGTAACAGAAATGATAATATAAGCGGTGGCTCAGGCCTGTAATCCCAGTGACTCAGGAGGTGGAGGCAGGATTGCAGGTTCAAGGCCAGAGGCAGCCTGCATATTTTAGCAAGACCCTATCAAGATAAAAAAATAAAACAAGGGCGGGGGTGTAGCCCAGTGATGGATCACTTACAAAGTATGTGTGAGGGAAAAAAAAAAAAAGGAAAGAAAAGAAAAAGTAATGGTAATATAATTAATTTGCCATTTAGGAGCAACAAGTACAAAAGAAAATAAACTTCCTCAGTATTTCTATTTATTGTATTATTACCAATACAAAGTATTCCCTGGATCTCATATTTTAAACAAGTGTTTCAAATGAAAGAGGGGGCTTTATAGGAATTTGTTTTTTTAAGATGGGGCTCTCGCTATGATGCCTAGGCTGGGCTAAAATTAATGATCCTCCTGCCTCAGCCTCCTGAGGGCTGGGATTACAGGAGTGTGCCACCATGCCCTGTGGCACTTTAGAGGTTTTGACAGATATATTTTAATCTTATATTAATAGTCAAGCTCAAAACAATTTCAGAAGGAATTTCTAATTGAGAATGATAGCCCTCTGTTACCACAGCATTCACCAATACAATTGCTTCAAAAATTATGTAATCTTTTCAGCCTTAGTAAGCAACAGGTAACTGCAATAACTTTTTCATTTGTATTAAAACTTTTGTTATCTTACATAAAAACTACTACTTCTTACTCCGACCAAACCTAGCTAGCCCAGCATCCTACCCTCAACAAATACTTACTCAACAATTGTTTGTTAACAATTACTTATATGCTAAGTGCAAGGATTGCCTGCAGCTGTAGCCCTGTGGCATCCGATCCCGTCAGATCTCAGAAGCTAAGCAGGGTCGGGCCTGGTTAGTACCTGGATGGGAGACCACCTGGGAACACCAGAAGCTGTAGGCTTGGGAGAAGGACCTGGCAACCCCCTCCCAAAAATCAATCTGCCATTGAAAACCGTATGAACAGCAGAGAAGCACTGACAATAGTGTTTCCCCTGTGGTACAGAGGGTCACTATGAGTTGGATACCGACTCCACGGCAGCTAACAACAACAACAACAAGTGCAAGGATTACAGTAATGAACAAGAGAAATTTTTTTCTGGCTTCATGAAGCTTAAACAAAACCTGTCACATATTTCTTTTACCCAGATTTGTAATACAGATTAGCAAAAGAGCAGCTTGAGATCATAAGGACCAAAATGATAATAGCAATGAAAAAGTACTACACCAAATAAACAATCAGAGTAAGTATATATCCTATTATGATTGCCTTAATGTCCTTCTCTTCTGCTGAAATACTGAGTTACTTCAAAAGGAAAAACATTTGGTCCCCTTTACTGACAATTCACTCTGCTTATTCAACCCATTAGACATAAAATGACTGAAATATAAGTTATGCCAAACATTTTTAAAAGTATATAGAGCACTTTCTCACACATAATTATCGCATAACAAAATATCTTATTTATCACGAAAATTTACATAATTACTGCCAAAGTGCTTTATACAGCCCATGACATTGAGAACCATGAGGCTAAGATCACAAGTGGATTCAAACAAACAAAGTTTGTCCACATAGGGATAGGTTAATTGTAGGGTGAAACACTCCTGAAGGTTGCAAAGGCCCAGTATTCCTCAGAGTGAGCATCTCCTTCAAAGGCAGGGGTTGTGCCCCATTCTCATCAGTATAGGCAGCTCTATGACTTGCTTAACATGCAATAGTGATGAACATTTTCTCATGAATGAACTTCTCATACTGATGATTGTATCTTATCAGAAGAGAAGTTTCATTTTTTTTTCCTGATTTTTGGTTGCTGTTTCTGTCCCAACTAGAAACAAGATTTTATACACTATATATTAACATCAGCAATTTCATATAGTCCAACCTAATACCAAGTGTCCACAACATAAATTCCTAGACAGTAGGCACCATTTCTTATTCTCTGAAGTGTTCCTCCCTTCTACTAAGGAAGAAAAATAAGGAAAAAGTAAACTACCAAGTAATATAGTGGTTTAACGTAAATTTGCACGTGTGCATATCTGTGAGAAAGACCACACATACATTAGGAATCATAAAACACACTAGTCAGTTAAGGCTATCAGAAAAATTGGCAAGCAATCTATAATTAAAATTAAATAGTAGTCCTTTGTTAAGTGGTCACTGTATTGAGGATTATATATTTAAAAAATATGTAAGTAGCAAAGAAGTACTGACTGATTTCTGCCTAAAATGGGAAATAGGACAGGGATGTCTGTTCTTACCATTCCTATTCAACTGGAAGACATGTAAGAAGAAATAAAAGACATACAGCCTGGAAAGGAAGACATAAAACTGCCCTTATGAGCAGACACCATGACTGTCATTATAGAAAATACCAAGCAACATACAAAAATGTTCCTAGCCGGGCACAGTGGTGCACGCCTGTAATCCCAGTGGCTCGGGAGGCAGAGTAATAACAATGGCTCGGGAGGCAGAGGCAGGAAGATCACAAGTTCGAGACCAGAAGCAGTCTGCATAACTTAGTGAGATAACTTAGTCAAAAAAAAAAAAAAAAAAAAAAAAGTAAAAAAATGGGCTGGGGTGCAGCTCAGTGGTCCAGCACTTGCAAAACCTGGGCACTTGCAAAACATGGGTCCAGCCCTGGGTTCAATGCTCTGTACTGCAAAAAATAAATAAAAATAAATAAGTAAATAAAGTTCCTAGAAGTAAGTAGGCTTGGCAAAGTCTTAGACTATAATTGTAATTTCCACATACTACCAATGAGCTAGAAATCAAAAAATTTAAAAGTATAATTTATAATAGCACTCGAAAACCTGGAAATATTCCAAGACATAAAATTTTAACAACATATATAGAGAATCTATATGCTAAAAACTACAAAACAGGACCTAGGGGTATAACTCAGTGCTAGAGTATGTATTTAGTGTATATGAGGTCCTAGGTTCAATCCCCAGCACGTGCATGCGCACACACATACTCTCCTAAAAAATAAAAATAAAAGCTCTTTTTTACATCTATTCCAACAAACCATTAAAGACATGTGACACAAAGACAATGAAATGCAAACCGATTAGCTTTAAAATACTCCAAAAATATTGGACAATGGTAAAATGTTGGTAATTGTTGAAGTTTTGGTAAATAATTTGTGGTGGTTGTGGTGGTGGTGGTAGGTACCCTCAAGTCAGGTTCAACTCATAGTGACCCTATGTACAACAGAATGAAACACTCCCCAATTCTGTGTCAGGCACATGATCATTTTAATGTTTAAGCTCATTGTTGCAGACACTCTGTCAACCCATCTAGTTGAAGGTTTTTTTCCCTTTTTTTGTTGACTCGCCATTATCCCAAACGTGATGTCCTTCTCCAGGGGTTGTTCCCTCCTGACTACATATTCAAAATATGTTAGACACAGTCTAGCCACCCTAGGTTCAAAGAGCACTCTGGCTGTACTTCTTGTAGGACAGATCTGTTGGTTCTTTTTGCACGCCATGGTATAATCAATTTTTGTCTCCAGCACCATCATTCAAAAGCATCAATTCATCTCCTCTCTCCCTTCTTCATTGTCTAGTTTTCACAACCATATGATGCAACTGGAAATACCATGGCATGAGTCAGGTGTACCTTTGTCTTCAATGTGACATTTTTATTTTCAACACTTTAAACAGGTCTTTTGCAATAGTTTTTCCCAGTGCAATGCATTTTTTGATATCTTGACTGCTGCTTCTGTGGATGTTGATTGTAGAACCAAGAAAAGCAGAATCTTGGACAATCTCAATCTCTTTTTTACTTATCATGAAGCTGCATACTGACCAAGTTGTAAGGATTTTGTTTTTGCTGATGTTGAGGTGCAATCCATAATAAAGGCTGTGTTCTTTTGTTCTTTATCACTGTTTCAAATGTTCTTTACTTTCAGCAAACACAGCTGTGTCACCTGCATAACATAGGTTGTTAATTAGTCTTCCTCCAATCCTGATGCTGTGTTCTTGATAAATTCCAGTTTCTCAGATTATTTGCTCAGTATAGAGATCGAAGGGATAGAGTGAAAGGATACAGCCCTGACACACACCTTTTTTGACTTTAAAGCAGGCAGTGTTTCCTTGTTGTGTTTGAATGACTGCCTCCTGGTCCATGTACAGATTTCTCATGAGTACAATTAAGTACTCTGGGATTCCATTCTTCACAATGTTACCCATAATTTGTTGTGCTCCACTCAGTTAAATGTCTTTGTACAGTCAATAAAACATAGATATCTTTCTGATATTCTCTGCTTTCGGCTAATATCCATCTGTTATTAGCAATGATGTCCCTAGTTCCATGCCTCTTCTGAATCTGGCTTGACTTTTCAGCAGTTCCCTGTCTATACACTGCTACGGTTACTTTTCAATGATCTTTAGCAAAATTTTAATTGTGTGTCATATTCATGTTATTGTTAGATAATTTCCACATTTGGTTGGATGCCCTTTCTTAGGAAAAAGCACAAACATGGATCTCTTCCAGTCAACTGAACAGGTAGCTCTTTTCCAAATCTCTTGGCATAAACAAGTTAGCACCTCCAGCACTGTATCTGTTTATTGAAACATCTCAGTTGGTATTCCATCAATTACTGGAGCCTTGTGTTTCACCAATTACTTCAAGGTAGCTTCTACTTCATCCTTCAGTACCATCGGTTCCTAATTATATGCAACTTCTTGAAGTGGCTGGTCACCCATCCACCAATTCTTTTTGGTATAATGATTCGGTGTATTCCTTCAATCTTCTTTTGATGTTTCTTGCATCATTTAATATTTTCCCTGTAGAATCCCTTCATGATTGCCACTTGAGGCTTGAAACTTTTTCTTCAATTCCTTAAGCTTGAGAAAAACAGTGTGTTCTTTCACTTTTATCTCCAGTTCTTTGCACATGTCATTATATTTGATTTTGTCCTTTTGAAAGCTGCTTTTGAAATTTCCTGTTTAGTTCTTTAACTTCATCGTGTCTTCCTTTTACTTTAAATGCTCAATGTTCAGGGTCAAGTTTCAGAGTCTTTTGACATGTAATTTGGTTTTTTCTTTTTTTCCTGTCTTTTCATCCTTTCCTCAAGAATGATGTCTTTGATATCATGCCACAACTTGTCTGGTCTTTGATTATTAGTGTCTAAAGCAACAAAACCGTTTCTTAAGGTGGTATCTGAACTCAGGTGGGATATACTCAAGATCATACCTTGGCTCTCATACACTTGTTTTAATCTTCTTCAGTTTCAGCTTGAACCTGTATTTGAATAGTTGATGGTCTAATCCACAATCAGCACCTGGTCTTGTTCTGACTTTTGATTTTGAGCTTTTCCATCATCTCTTTCCAGAAATGTAGTCAATTTGGTTCCTGTATGTTCCCGTCTGGTGACTTCCATGTATATAGCTGCCATTTATATTAGAGAAAAAAATGTACTTGAAATGAAAATGTCATTGGTCTGTCAAAATTCTATCATGGGATCTTCAGCATCATTTCTGTCACCAAGGCCTTATTTTCCTTCTGAGGCTTGTTTCCAACTTTTGCATTCCAGTCACCAGTCATTATCAGTACATCTTGACTGCATGTTGGATGGATTTCAAATAGTTTGCCATACTGCGGGGGCTTCCATGTTGCTGTAATGCTGAAAGCTGTGCCACTCATACTACAGATATGAGCAGGGTCACTCATGATGGACAGGTTTCAGCTGAGCTTCCAGACTAGACTAGATAGGGAGAAGGACATGGCTAACCTACTCCCAAAACAATTAGCCATTAAAAATCCAATAAATAGCAGAGAAACATTGTCAGATATAGTGCCGGAAAATGAGTACTCCACATAGGAAGGCACTCTAAAGATGACTGGGGAAGAGTTGCCGCCTCAAAGTGGTAGTAGTTGTTGTTAGTTGCCGTCCAGTAGAATCCGACTCATAGCGACCCTATGTACAGCAGATTGAAACAGTTGCCGATTCTGTGCCATTGTAGCAGACACTGTGTCAATCCATCTGGTGGAGGGTTTTCCTCTTTTGCATTGACCTGCCACTCTCCCAAACATGATATCCTTCTCCAGGGACTGATCTCTCCTGACTACATGTCCAAAATATGTAAGACGTAGTCTGGCCATTCTTGCTTCCAAGGAGCCCTCTGGTTGCACCACTTCTAGGACAGATTTGTTGGTTATTTTGGCAGTCCATGGTATATTCAATAGACGTCTCCAGCACCACAATTCAAAAGCATCAATTCTTTTTCTGTCTCTTTTGTTCAGCGTCCAGCTTTCACAACCATATGATGCCACAGAAAATACCATGACATGAGTCAGACGCACCTTCGTCTTCAATGTGACATCTTTGCTTTTCAATACTCTAAAGAGGTCTTTTGCCACAGCTTTTCCTAGAGCAATGCGTCTTTGGATTTCTTGACTGCTGCTTCCACGGGTGTTGATTATAGAGCCAAGCAAAGTAAAATCTTGGACAACCTCAATCTTTTCTCCATTTATTGTGAAGTTGTGTGCTGACCCAGTCGTAAGGATTTTTGTTTTGTTGTTTAGTCGTAACCCATATTGAAGGCTATGATCTTGGATCTTCATCAGTAAATGTTTTAAATCCTCTTCACTTTCAACAAGCAGAGTGGTGTCATCTGCATAACGCAGGTTGTTAATGAGTCTTCCTCCAATCTTGATGCCACGTTCTTCCTCATAAAGTCCAACTTATCGGACTATTTGCTCAGTGTATACATTGAAGAGATAGGGTGAAAGTATACAGCCCTGACGCACACCTTTCTCAACTTTAAACCACCCAGGGTTTCCTTGTTCTATTCGAACAAGTGCCTCCTCGTTCATGTACAGATTTCTCATGAGCACAATTAGGTGTTCTGGTATTCCCATTTTCCAAAGTGTTATCCATAATTTGTTGTGATCCACACAATCAAATGCTTTTGAGTAGTCAATAAAACATACACATCTTTCTGATATTCTCTGCTTTCAGCTAATATCCACCTGACATCAGCAATGATGTCCCTGATTCCCCAGCCTCTTCTGAATCCCGCTTGATTTTCCGGTAATTCCCTGTCTATATACTGCTGCAGTCACTTCTGAATGGTCTTTAGTAGAATTTTGCTTGTGTGCGATATTAATGATATTGTCCGATAGTTTGCACACTCAGTTGGATCCCTTTTTTGGGAATAGGCACAAATAAGGATCTCTTCCAGTCAGTTGACCAAGTAGCTGTTTTCCAAACCTGTTGGCACAAACATGTTAACACCTCCAGTGCTGCATCTGTTTGTTGAAACATCTCTACTGGTATCCCATCAATTCCTGGAGCCTTGTGTTTCGCCAGTTCTTTCAAGGCAGCTTCCACTTCGTCCTTCAACACCATTGGTTCCTCTTCATATACAACTTCTTGGAATGGTTGCTCACCTACTAATTCTTTCTTGTATAATGACTCTGTGTATTCTTCCCATCTTCTTTTGATGTTTCCTGCATCATTTAATATTTTCCCTGTAGAATCTTTCACTACTGCCACTCAAGGCTTGAATTTTTTCTTCACTTCCTTAAGCTTGAGAAACACAGAGCGTGTTCTTCCCTTTTGGTTTTCTGCCTCCAGCTCCTTGCACGTGTCATTATAA
>VMDO01036795.1:0-14858 GCA_007922755.1 Pedetes capensis
AGGTGTATACCATGCATAGTGCTGATGCAGTTAATCTTATTTTGTAAAATCTGTGGTCATTCATTGCCTGTTGTTGTTGTTGTTAGGTTCCACCCAGTCAGATCCGACTCATGGAGCCCCTATGTACAAAAGAATGAAACACTATACAATGCTATGCCATACTCATGATCTTTTTATGTTGAGTCCGATATTGCAGCCACTATGCTTCTCCAATCCCTGGAGAAAGACATCATGTTTGGGAGAGTGGCAAGTCAATGAAAAAAAAGGAAAACCCTCCACCAGATGGATTGACACAGTGTCTGCAACAATGGGCTTAAACCTGAATAAGATCATGTGCCTGGTACAGAATCGGGAAGTGTTTCAATCTGCTGTACACAGGGTTGCTATGAATGGGACTCGACTCCACGGCACCTAACAACAACGACAACAACAATAACAACAACAACAACAACAACAACAACAACAACAACAACAACAGCAACATGTTTCTTCTCATTTTGAGTCATGTCACATCAGCGGAAGGAGGTCCCAAGGACTTTATTCCTGACATTAAGATTGACTCCACTTTGAAGAAGCAACACTTCTGTTGTCTCTTGAATGCCTTCAAATTGGGGCTCATTTTCTGGCACTATATCTGACAGTGCTTCTCTGCTATTCATAGGGTGTGCAATGGCTGATTGTTTTGGTAGTGGGCTGCCGGGATCTTCTCCCTAGTCTGTCTGAGTCTGGATGCTCATCTGAAACCTGTCTACCATGTGTGGCCCTGCTGGTGTCTGTAATACCAGTGGCACAGCTTTCAGTATCACAGCAACACATGAGCCTCTACAGCATGACAAGGTGACAGATACGTGGGGGTCATACATTTCTGGAGCAAAATCAATATGGGGTATAATCATGGCTTTTCCTTTTTCTATCTGAAAAGGCAGGGTGGCTCACTGAAACAGCATGCTGTGCCTGGCCTTTGTTTTTGCTTTGCTGTATCTTGCATTATATCAATAGTCAAAAATGTTTAACTATTTGCCTTACTGACATTTTGACAGTTCTGTTGATCTTCCAACATAAATCATGTTAGTAATAAAATTAAGATAATCAAGTTTTATTACCGGCCCTCTGAAGTGCAAACTGTTCTTTTCAGAAGTAATGATAGCTCTTTCAGAAGTGTATGCTTTCCCTTCTATATCTGCAATGTGCTTTGATTGGCATGTGTCAATCTTCATTCTTCATTTATTTTTAAGTGACATTTAATGCTATGTGTGATTCATGTGAAACTAATAATACGTTTTTATTCCATTTAGGTTTGTGTTATACACTTACATAAGCAGAAATTAGTAGTATCATATAAAATATTTCTGCAGAATTACTTTGAACTTAGAGAATTACTTTCATTTTGAACTAAAAATGACACTGATTACTTCTGTCTTTTTATCAATCATACTTTCAGATGTTATTTAAAAGTAAGAGAGAAAAATGACATTTTCACAAAAAACACAAACACTATTTATACTTCAATAAAGCCATGCACTAGCCACATATGTCAAGGCTATCTAATTACAGAGGAAACATGTCATTTATTCTCACATGAAAATGTATCGTGCCAAGAAGATTACTGTTGAAAATTCTAAAATGATTTATAGCATTCTTAACTCTACTATTTATACACCCAGTAAATTCTTCCTAGCTAATAGGTTTAGGTTTTTGTGCAAAAGCCTACTCAGTGATTCTTATATTTTAAGAAACATAAATATCTAATAATTATGGAGAAATAGTCCTATAGTCATGATGCTATTATACAGAATTTCATGTTCATGTATTTTTCTGAGTTTCTACAAAAGAATATGAAATTTGCAAAGTAATTATAACTTTGCCTTGTGACTTTACATTTCTAAAAATAGAATATTCCAAATCAACCTCATTTTGTGATGCAGCACCATTACAATATATCTAAAATAAGATGCATACAGTAAATTAATTAGGAAATTTATATTTATGTTCCACCATATGCCTATGTCTAGGCAAAACATTGTATATACACATACTATATATATAAATATGTATATAAAACTATACCTTTTTATTAGTATATATAAATTTTTAAAAAGCAATAGGCTTGATTGTGATGCTTCATGTATGCATATAATATACTTTGATTATATTTGACCTTTCCCCTTCCCTTATCCCCCTCCCTCTCCTTGATCCTCTTCCTTTTTCCTAATACTCTTCTTTTTACTTTCATGTTTTTTCTAGATTCCACATATCAGAGAAAGCATGCAATGCTTTTCTTTCTTAATCTTGTTTATTTTGTCTAACATGATGATCTACAGTTCTATACATTTTTCTGCAAGTGGCATGATACTGTTATTTGTGGCTGAATAATACTGCATTGCATATGTCTGTCTATCAATCAAACAATCCCATTTTCTCAATCCATTATTTGATTGATGGATACTGATTTGATTCTATAACTTAGTTATTATAAATAGTGCTGCAATAAACATGGGTATGCATGTATCTCTATTGTGTGGGTATATAAATTATAAATTTTGTATGGTTGCATGCTATAACAGTGGACAAAGTAGGAACTGAGAAAACTATTGTGGACTCTCTTACTTTGTCACTAGAGACAGAATTTGTTGACTACATTACAAATAAAAATAAAAATCCAAGGGAGATCAAGCTATAGAGGATATAACTGTTTCTAGTCCTGGTATAAATTATTAACAACAGCTAAAGGGTATATAAGAAGAAAACTTCATTGATAATAAATGAAATCATCTCTAGAAAGAACATAGTGCAAAACACTGAGGACTAGCAAGTGGATGATGTTTACTCTCTGAGAAGCTGTATGTGCTAAAATTACAAAGATACTTTCTGCTGAAATGAGAAAAAAACAACCTGAGGGAAGCTCTTCATTAAATGAAGCTGTTGATAGTCCACAAAAGGAAGCAGAGTTTAATGGATTATGGCATCTAAACTAAAATCTATAAGAAGCCACTGGGAAGAAAAGACTACTAGGTCCTATCACCCGTTGAGTTGTCATAATGAAATACCACCAGCCAGATGGCTTAATGAGCAGAAACTTGCTGTCTCACAGCTCCAGAGTCTACAAGTCCAAGATTAGCATGTCAGCAGGGTTGGGTTTCTCTGGGGAAAACAAGGGAGACTGTTACATCCTCTTTCCTGGCTTTTACCTTTGATGGAAATTTCTGGCATCTCTTGGTTTGTGCATGCATCACCCAATCCTGCCTGACATTCTACCATGTCCAATTGTCCTTGTTTCATAAGGACACCTGTCACCAAGGAAGAGGGACTCACTCTAAATATCTTAGTTGAATTAAGTCTTCAACAACCCTTCAACTATCCATATTAGATCAAGTTCTGAAATACCAGAGGTCAGGAATTCAATACATGATTTCTAGAAGACACAACTTAACTCATAACAGAGAGAAAGAGATGGAAGACTGGACAAAATAATCAGACAGTATAGTTGTACTAACAGAGTTGGAGAGACTCCTTTTGACTTTTGCTTGTCTCCATGTTATTCTTCATGGATTATAGTGTCTATTCTCTGCCAATAGCCTGCTGAAGAGAATCTGCAGCACAAGGTCAAATGGAAGTGGAGAGACCATTGGTTTACTATTTCTGCTATAATGAATAATCACAAATTCTATGGTTTAAAACAACCCAAATTTATGATATATTCCATAGTTATAGTTCTATGCTAAAATTTATCATCAGAAATTCATTTTAAATGATCATTTGGCTCTTCATTTGTGCCTCCTTTAATTGCTTAAAACACAACAATGAATAATTAGGCTTCATAAAAGTTGTACATGAATGGGTTAACTTGATGAACACCTTTAGAAAAATCACCCTGTATTCCAGGAGAGTATTCACATTGTTTTGATGACTGGTACATGAGATTATTACAAGGTAGGAGGCATGCCTTAGTTGCCTGGCCTGAGTATCATAGAGATGTCAGGAGAGACAATATCCCCTGCAAAACATGAAGGTGAAAACCTAATGGGGGGGACCTCAGGTGATACTCAATTTTATATCCACAGTGGGACACCATGATTTACATAATGCAATCCCTGCTTTGAGGAGCATTGGTATATATGTAAACTATGTGAAAACACTAATTGGCACATTTGTATTGAACTATTTTCTAGGTGTACAAATTCTTCCATTTACTTCTCAGTATACTCACGAGAGTGATGGTGTCAACTGTACCCATGATTTCAACTATTCTATAATAGGCTTTTAAAACTGAGTTCACAGCTGTCTGCTTTCTGATACCTGGACATCTCTTCCAGAGCTCAAACGTTACATTATCTAAAACTAGTCACATACATTATTTTTAGCTTCCTTGGAACTCTTTGATTTTGTCCTCTTTTCCCCACTGTCTTTATTTTAGGCTAAACTTTCTTCCCCTAACAAATGGAACAGATTCCTAATTTGTATCACCTTATTCAGTGTAGTCTTCTTCCAAGAAATTTCTCAACAGTCTCCAAGATTGTAATTCTAAATATATGTGGAATAATGCCACTCTACTCTTTAAGATCTTTAATACCTTGATGTAACCTTGAAAAGAAAATGAAAGCATTCACATCCAAAAGCTATTTAATATCTAAGACATAATCTCAATTCACATCTATGCCATATCATTTTTCTCTTATTTTCAATAATCAATCCATTTAGAGTTTTCAAAGTTAGTTCATGAATATTCTACTCTTTTGTTCTGTTTTCTCAGAGTAACCTCCCCCATAAATATTCTTTGACTATAAAATAACGTGGAAAGCTCAAATTCCCTCTTCTTTAGTAACTCATCTTGGCCCTGCAGTTCTTCTACTTAAGAACAGCTAGGATCCTTGCTGGGAGCTTCAGCATCAACCTACATCAGGTTGAATCATAGCGCATAGAATTATTATTATGCATGTTCTTCTCTCTGTCAGACTGAGACATTAAGATATAGAACAATATTTCTTTTAATTATTTCCTGAGTGATGAATGAATATTTGGCTTGGAGTGGTTTTTGAAAACAAAAGGAATTCATGAAATTGTACCTTCTTTCAGATGTGATACCATTATTGTTCTATCAAGTTTCTCTGCTCTCACTAGAAAGCAAGGGAAGGTATTTTGGAAAATGTGATATTTGAGATAATTCATACATTTTCACCATCAAAATATGTCAATAGATAGCAACTACAAAAGATCTTATTTAGTTAAATTTCTTTTAATGGAAAGAAGATATAAATTGCTACCTTCCTCTGTACTTTTCAAAGTTGAATCTCTATGATAAGAAAGCTAATTTTCATATTACAAATAATATATGAAGATTTATGTAGAAATGTATGGAATAGAAAGACAAACAAAAGACAGAAGGGGGAAGGCAGGGGAAATACTTGCCATTATCTTTTAAATACAACAACAACAAAATACTATGTTCTTGGTATTCTCTCTATTATAGCTAAGATACCATGCAACTTAGTTCAATTCTGATTCTGAACAAGATTTCCTAATCTTTCATCATAAAAATCTAGAGAAAAAATACTTTCCTGATTTCTCATGTACAAGAGTTCTAGCATTGCAACTAAGTAAATGTGTAACAAGACATATATAAATATTTTCAAGACATAACTTTGAAAAAAGCATAGCATATTTGGTTTTGAAGTGAGCTTTGAAAACTTCAGAAAGTTGCTGTCTTGCTCATTTTATTCAGGCTCAATGTTCACTTTAAGACAAATGAGATTTTCCACAGATAGTCTGAAATATTAATAATAAGGTTGAGGAGGGAAGCCTAATAAAACCACAACAGGTCTCTCCAGGACCCAGTAGTTTACATTCATCACCCTCCTAGTCAAAGAATAGAACTACACTCCCTTGTCTTAGAAATTCCAGAAGCTCCTATCTGAACTTAGAGGTGCTATGGTAAACTCCTCTCCATTGACACAGCCCCTGGTGATTGTCTAAAAACTGTTTCTTTGAAGAATTTGTAGTCAAGGACTTCTTGCTTGGATTGCTCTTTAACACTTTGAACTCTTTAAGGTAACCAATTAAAGAAAAACACAAAGACTCCTTTGTCTACTAGTCCATAAGTCTTATGAAAGGAGCAGGGACAAATGAATCAGGGAGGGCAGCCACTTTGGGATTCTAATCCCACTGCTGCTTCATGGGCAATAAAGCCCCTTCCTCTAACTAATATTGGTGTTCAGGTGATTCTTCCTCTCTGATTGGCCTTGCCTCCTACAAAGGTTTGATTCCCTGACTGTGAAGCAATCCCACTACTGGAGAGAGCAAGTTTAGATTCACCTGGTACTTTTCACCAACTCCCAGGGCCCATGAGGGGGACACTCAGTCCAAGAGACATGTGAACCACTGAGCTGTCCAGGGACAGCACATTTTGCTATTTGGGTACCTTGATGGAGCAAAGGAAGGATTCACCGTGGTAGGTTCCTGAGGAAGTGAACACTGAGAAGAACTGGCACCAAGAGACATCTGAATCATGGTAGGATCAGTTTGGGCAAGAGAAAGGGACCCATTCTTTAATAGCAGAAGTATAGCAGAAGGTTCTGATGACCCATCAGACCCACCATGTACCATTCATGATAGTTCGAATGGGAAACTGAGGATGCTTAGGACAGGAAATTGGGTTGAATTGCAACTCCTGGATACCATTTATGATAGCTCGAATGGGAAAATGAGGCTCTTGAAGATGGGAAATTAGGTTGAATTATGTGAATGAGAATGCTTGGAAACTGACTGAGGACAGCAAGAAGAGGTTCCAATTTTTTCTCACAGGGCCAAAGTAAGTGTGCCTTCTGAACTGTGTTTTCATAAGACACTTCATATGACTAAGGGCAGATTGTGTGCCAATGGCTTATATTTACCTCCCCAAACCAAGAGAGTCTGTCATCCCCGTGACAGGAGTGTTCAATGAAGAGCAGAGTGTCTGTGCCTTCTTCCAGATATTTCCCATACTTCCCCCTACCCTTCTTGTGATGTGTGTGACATTATCTGCAGTGGAACATGAGAAATATATAGGGAAAGCCCACCTCTTTGGAGACTATGGTAAAGAACTTTAAGAAAGGATTCTCAGAAGATTATGGGGTTCCTCTGTCTCCAAGGCAGTTAAAAGGTCTATGTGAACAGGAATGGCTGACATTTAAGTGGGATGGCCATCAGAGGGTAACTTAGATAGGACTATAGTACAGAAGGTGTGGTCTATTGTAACTGGAGACCCTGGTCACCTGGATCAGTTCCCATACATAGATAACTGGCTTCAACTCGTGCTGCAGCCTTCCCTCCCCAACTCAGGACCCAAGTTTGTCAAGTACTAGTGGCTAAAGACAGAGAAGCCCTCTGCTCAACCCAAGAAATGTTCTGCCTGGCCTGAAAAACCTCTGACACCAATGGCACCTGAAATCCACATTTTTCTACCCCAAAGAACAAGGGACATTAGTCTCCACCATATGTCCCTGCAAGTACCCCCACAAAGGAAGCAGTCAGGCCTGCTCAGTCTCTATCACCCAATTCCATCATGCCTCCTGAGGCACTTAATGTGGCCCTGCCTGCCCCACAGAAGCCTAAATTTGGCACTCCCCCTTTGTCCTCAAGGCTTTTCCCATGACTTCCAGAGGCTAACTCAATGCTGCTGAGGGAAATGCAAAGCCCAGAGCCACCCAACAAGGAAAGAGAAGCTACTATGTATCAAAGTATAGTGTATCAGCCTTTTACTACTATACACCTACTAAATTGAAAACATCACACTCCCTCCCATATGGAGAAACTGCAGGCTCTCATATATTTGATGCAGTCCATCTTCCAAACTCCCATCTCCACATTGGCTGACTGCCACCAGCTCCTCCTTATTCTGTTCAATACTCAGAATAGATGTCAAGTAGTCCAAGCTGCTACTAAAGGCTAGAGAAGAGAATGCTCTAGACCACGACCTAGACCCTAGAGAGTATTCTTAGGATGCTTTTCCCAAGGAGGACCCCAAATGGGATCAAAATAAGGGGGAAGACATGGAACAACTGGTAGGCTATACAGCAGCTCTCTTCCAGGGACTGTGAAAAGGGGGCCAAAAAAGCCAGAAACCTCAGCAAGGTGGCTACAGTCCTACACCATCTGCCTGGAAATGGGACACTGAAAAAAATGAATGCCTACAAAGGGAAAATGTCCAAAGGCCCAAGAAAAGGCAGATCCCAAAGGACAAATAGGCTTGTTCAACATGGCCAGGGACTCTCTCTTTAAAGACAGAAGCTGACCAGGCTTAGAGGCCTGCAATGAATGCATGGTCCAAATGAAAGTAAGGGCCAGGACCACATGGTTCAGATGAAAATAGGGAACCAAGAACTAGATTTCCTGATTAACACAGGGGCAAAGCATTCGGTAGTCACCGGCCTGATGATACCTCTCTCTTCACACCAGAGTGACATAATTAAAGTGACTGGGGCACTCACCCACCTATCCTTCTGCTTTCCTAGAAGTATGCCATCAGTGGCCATGAGGTGGTATATCAATTCTTGTATATGCCAGACTGACCAATCCCATTGCTGAAATGAGATTTGCTAGGGAAATTGTGAGCCATTTTTTCTTTTCTCATGATGGCCAATTAAACCTTTAGTTGCCTAAGCCAGGACTGATTTTGACTCTCAGAGTCCCCAAGGAGGAGGAATGGAGGATTTTTATCACAGAGCTTGGAAAAACATTGAACTCAGAACTAATGCAGAGATGGCCTGGGGTTTGGGGAGAGGACAACCCATCCCCAAGGCTGAGGATTAACCAGGCTCTGGTGCAAACTGAACTGAAGCCAAGTGCTCAGCCCATCAGCCTGAGGAAATACTCAATTCCATGAGAAGTCCTAGAAGGAAGGCGGGTACATCTATAGAGACTTAAGGAACATGGCATAGACATGCCATGCCAGTCACCTGGAACACCCCTCCTCCTTGTAAAGGAACTGAGGACAAAAGATAACCAGCCAGTCCAAGATCTGAGTGCAGTGAATCAGGAAACTATGATGCTGCACCTGACTGTGCCTAACCCTTACACCTTCCCTGGCCTCCTACCTATGAAAACCTCCTGGTTTACCTGCTTGGACTTGAAAGATGCATTTATCAGCATAAGTCTGGCCCCAGGAAGCCATGAACTGTTTACCTTCCAATGGGAGGACCCTTCCATGGGGATGAAAGTATAGTACACCTGGACTGGACTTCCTCAAGGATTCAAGAATGTAACAACCTTCTTTGGAGAGGCCCCAGCCTAAGATCCTCTTCAGTTTCTACTGCAGCCCATAGGATGTGTCCTACAGTACATGGATGGCCTCTTCCTGGGCCATGAGACACTAAAGAGATGTGTGAAGGGAACAGACATAGGCCTGTGACACCTGGAGGCTTGTGGATACAAGGCCTTCAGGAAAAAGGCTCAAATCTGCCCAACACAGGTAAAATACCTGGCATTCATACTCCAGCAAGGAGAAAGAAGGCTGTAAAAAGAGAGAAAACAGGTGATCCGAAACATCCCCACCCCAAAGACCCGAAAATAAATCAGAGTTCCTGGGGGCAATGGGATTTTGTCATATATGGATTCCCAGTTCCACAATGCTCACCAAACCTTTGTATGAAGCCACAAAGAGAGGAGAGAGGTAGCCTATGGAATGAGGGCTGGAATAGTAAAAGGCTTTTGAAAAATTGAAAGAGGAGTTACAGGTAGCTCAAGCTTTGGGCCTCCCTGACCTAGCTGGGAGTATTGACTCAGAGCCTGGAGTCATAGGCAAGGCTGGTAGCCTACCTCTCTGAGTTGTTAGATGGGGTTTCACAAGGATGATCCTTGTGCCTGAGAGCTTTTGAAGCCACATCCATGTTGGCACAGGACGCTGACAAACTGATTTTGGGACAGGACTTGAGGGTCTAAATGTCACTTGTGGTGGTTACCTTAATGAACACTCAGGGACACCATTGGCTACAAATGTACACCTCACTAAGTACAAGGCTTGTTATGTGAAAATCCATGGCTAAAAATAGAGGCTGTGTCCTCCCAGTACCCTCCCACCCTGCTCCTGATGGGGGATGGCAAACCTACAAGTAATTGTATGGAGGTAATGGAGGCAGTGTATTCAAGCTGGCCAGACTTGCTCAGCCAGCCTCTGAGGGATGGAGACTTAGAGCTGATTGTGGATGGAAACAGATTTGTCAATCAGAGAGGGAAAAGACAAACCAGCTATGCAGTAGTCACCTTGACTAAAGTATTGGAGGCAGAGTCATTGCCTCAAGGGACTTCTGTCCAGAAAGCCAAACTGATTGCTTTAATTCAGGCCCTCAAGCTGGCTGAGAAAAAGGATGTCAACATCTGCACTGACTCATGGTTTTCTTTTCTTACTCTCCATGCACATGGACCCATCTACAAGGAGAGAGCACTTTTAACAGTGGGGAAAAGACCTAAGATACCCTAATGAGATTTTACAACTATTGGAGGCAGTATGGATGCCTAAGAAAGTGGCAGTCATTCAATGCTGAGGACATCAAAAGACAGGGACTCCTGAGGCACAGGGTAATGCTGAAGTAGACACAGAAACAAAGAAGGCTGCAACCCTCCCCTATCAGGCTGCCACTGCTCCCCCTGGTTCCATGGACACCAAACTTAACCACAAAGAATTACGAAGGGGAAAAAGAATGGATAAAGGGAGAGGGTATAAAAGAGGCACGGGAAGGATGGGAAGAGTTGCCAGATGGGAGGATTATCATTCCTTACCTCCTGCATCCAACAGTTGTTCACATGGTTCATGAGGCAACACATTTGGGAAAAGACTGAAAAACTGCTGGGGAGGTGCTTTTACATTCCCCTCCTCAAACCTTCACCAAACAGACGGGTCAATGCTGTGCAACGTGCAGCCAGCACAATGCAAGGCAAGGATCCTCCCCACTACCTTGAGTCTAGTCCTACAGGGCAGCCGCATTTCAGGATGAGCAGTTGGACTTTACTGAGATGTGCCAATGTGGAGGAAACCAGTATCTCCTGGTATTAGTCTGCACATACTCAAGTTGGATAGAAGCTTTCTGCACTAGAACAGTAAAGGCCCATGAAGCAGTGAGGGCACTACTTAGGTAAATCATTCCTGTTTGGACGGCCTCTTGGAGTTGGACCTGACAATGGACTGGCCTTTGTAGCTGAAGTAGTACAAACAAACATCCAGAGCTTGGGCATCACCTGGAAGCTGCACATCATATACTAGCCTCAGAGCTTGGGCGGGGAAGAGTACATGAATAGGACATTAAAGACAGGAATTAGGAAGTTATGTCAGGACATGAGACTTAACAGGCTACAGGCTTTGCCACTAGTCCTGTTTAGAGTTAGATGTACTACTTCTAAGAGATGAGGACAGTCTCCCTACGAGAGAAGGTAAAATAGGTCTTCCCAGATCCTCTGTAATTTACTAGGGACTCCCAGGAAATTAGTGGAGACAAAGCCACAGGGGCAGATGTGGGGCTTAGGGAAAATATCTAAGAAAATATTTACATAGGTACTTTACTGTTAGTCTTTTTTCCCTGGTTCATCTTTTCTCACCAGGAGACCAGGTTTGGGTCAAAGACTGGAATGTGACCCCTCCTCAAGCCGAGGTGGAAAGGACCTAACACCATCATCCTGACCACACCAATAGCCACCAAGTTAGAAGGGCTTGCTGTGTAATTTATCATACCAGACTAAAGAGGGCTGCACAACCTCAGCGGAAAGCAGAACCAGACTCGATCGAACCCTGCAAGACAATGCTGAGGAGATCAACATGCCCTGCTCCAGCCACAAACCGGAAGCTGGATGGCCCACCCACACAGAAGCCTGATGACAACTATCATGAGACTTCTCCTGGTTGGACTCTGGACTTTGGGAAAGGGGCAGAAAGATGTGATTTATGTGTTCACCAAACAAAGGTGGGACTGAGGGTAATGACTTACTACCTTACTCTTTTATAGCTATTACAAGTGTAAAGGCAATATTAAGGGAACTTGTACTTATAACCAGACCCAATTTGCCATATGTGATCCAAGTAACCACCAGTCCTATGTCTTTTGTAACCACCTTGAGCCTCCCATAAACACCACTTTTGAGATATAAGTAAATCTGGGCTATAGGTTTGCAGACTGTTTTTTAGCTAATAAAATCATCATTAAGGGAATCCCAACCCAGGAGATAAAGATCTTTCTGGTAATACATCAGACAATTAATTTAAACATTTATGGGGTGAGATATGGACAACTAATTTGGGAAGAGATTTATGCATCTGCAGACATGTACCTATGGGATGTCAGCCGTACTGACTTATGCTGGAATTGGGGATAAATTAAATGGGCCCCATATATGATAGATCCCACAGCATCCATAATCTTAAAGAAAAGCTTCTCTAGACTTTGAGAAAAGTCATTGTACCCCCTTAAAATTAACAATAACCCAGCCACAGGACACACACAGATGAGAGGAAGAAAACAGGATATGTCTGGGAATCAGTGACCAAGGATTAGATTCAATGGTAGACATAACTATGAAAAGGTCATCACCACTCAGAAAAAGATTAGCTTCCAAGCTATTGAGTCCTTCTATGAAGAAGAGTCTCAACCTCTGCCCCAGCCCTCATACAGTACTAAACATTTGTTTCTGGCATTAGCAGAGAACATAACCCAGTCTCTAAATATTATGTTGTTGTTGTTAGGTGCCGTCAAAGTTGGTATCTGCCTTATAGGAACCCTACATACAACAGGTGAAACACTATTATCAGTGCTTTTCTGCTATTCATAGGGTTTTCAATGGTAGATTGATTTTTGGGAGTGGGTTGCCAGGTCCTTCTCCCAAACCTACAACACCTGGTATTTCCAGGAGGTCTTCCATCCAAGTACTAACCAGGCCTGACCCTGCTTAGCTTCCAAGATCTGATAGGATCAGATGCTACAGTGGTATGGCTGCAGGCTCTAAACATTATATATGTGGAAGAACTTTGATGGGAGATCAATGACCATGGTAAACAAAGGAGTTACCTCCCCATAAAATGATAGACCTTACAAGCCAATAAAAGCCTCCTCCAAATGATATCTTTTAGGTTCTATGATCCTCAATCATAGGTCAATATTGCCTCGTAAGATGGGGAAGCCTGCAGCCATAGCCCTGTGGCATCCGATCCCATCAGATCTCGGAAGCTAAGCAGGGTCAGGCCTGGTTAGTACCTGGATAGAAGACCGCGTGGGAACACCAGAAGCTGTATGCTTGGGAGAAGGACCTGGCAACCCCCTCCCAAAAATCAATCTGCCATTAAAAACCCTATGCACAGCAGAGAAGCACTGACAATAGTGTTTCCCCTGTTGTACAGAGAGTCTCTATGAGTCGGATACCAACTCGACAGCACCTAACAACAACAACAACAACAACAACAACAACAACAACAAGATGGGGAAAACCCTTTACCTCACCTGTGAGGGAACTAAACTGTATAAGTCAAAAAACTCTCAACACAACAACCAGAGAGAGTATAAGGTGGGGAAATTATCACACTGAACTAAGCTCTCTTGACAAGTTCACTCAAGTGAAAGCAGCTTTGGAAAATTTGGGTAGCCCAAGAGATTGGACAACCCCAGTTGGAGTATATTGGATATGTGGAAACAGGGCTTATGCCCATCTCCCTGATGTTATAGGCATAATCAAGCCCTCCTCCTTCTTGTTACCACTAAAACCTGGGAAACTACTGGGCTATCCAGTCTCAGTCCCTTTATCAGGATGCCAGAAATGAGAAATAGCCATAGGAGGCTGGAACTGGAGGGGGAGCTGTGTTACAGGCATGATCTTTCTTTTTGTTACCATTGAAAACTGAAGAACTACTAGCCTATCTAGTCTTGGCCCCCTTATCAGGATGCCAGGAAAGGAAAGTAGCCATAGGAGGCTGGAAAGGTGTTGAATGGGCCCCTGAGAGATTTATCCAATATTATGGCCCAGCCACGTGGGCTGAAGATGGGTCATGGGGATACTGCACCCCCACCTACATGCTAAACCACATAAAATTAGGTCACAGGCAGTGCTTGAGTTAGTAACCAAATGACACAGGTGGGGCCCTAACCCTCCTCACCCAACAAAAGAATCAAATCAGACATGCTGTCCACCAGCATAGACTAGCCTTAGATTCCTTATTGGCCCAAGAGGGAGGAATACATGAAAATTTCAGTTATACCAATTGCTGCTTATAGATTGATGATCAGAGACAAGCCATAAAAGATATTGTAACAAATATTCCAAAATTAGCCCATGTGCCAGGACAGACTTGGCATGGAGAGTCTGGTTCTCTGTCTTTGGAGGATTCAAGGCCTTTGTAGGAGGAGTCCCAGCCCTCATTGGCCTATTCCTGATCATCCTGTGTCTCCTCCCACTGGCTATGAGAGCTACACACTGTGTGACAGAGGTGGTCATTCATCAAAATGCCATGTCACATGCGTTTTACACTGACCATTGTCAACTCCTACAACAAGTAGATGATGAGACCCCAAAATAAAGACATTTTTTATGGGGTCTGAAAGGGGGAAAATGAGGAGGAAAGACTATTCAAACCATGTCAGGCTCCTTCAAGACCCAGGAGTTTACACTTCTTACCCTTCTAATCAAAGAATAGGACTGTACTACCTTATCTTAGAGCCTGCAGCCATAGCCCTGTGGCATCCGATCCCGTCAGGTCTCGGAAGCTAAGCAGGGTCAGGCCTGGTTAGTACCTGGATGGGAGACCGCCTGGGAACACCAGAAGCTGTAGGCTTGGGAGAAGGACCTGGCAACCCCCTCCCAAAAATCAATCTGCCATTGAAAACCCTATGAACAGCAGAGAAGCACTGACAATA